>APFE031553192.1:0-12314 GCA_000404065.3 Pinus taeda | reverse complement strand
TTAAGGATAGGGGAAGGTGTATGAACATTAGGATACAAGTTTTGCCGATGATTTGACCGCCCAAGAGAAATTGCTTTCAAAACCCTAGGAGAGGGAAATGAACTTGCCAAGGCACAACTGAAGCATGAACAAGATGTAAAATGACTCATTAGACACTGACATGATAATGACAACCCTATGAATGATGATAGACTCAGCTGAATAGTGACATAGATTGGCATTTGGGCAACTTTAGAAGGAGTTAAAGCAAACCCTAGACCTAAAGCCTAGTGACCAAATTTTGTTTGAAGACTCTTTGAAATGACAAAATTTGACCTTAACACTCTGAAACCACTTTGTAAGAGCATATTTGATCACTGGAGGAAGGCTGGAAAGACTGACACTAACAGACCCCATAGAAGTAAGTTGGCCACAAATCTCCTGCAATCTGAGGAGGAAGGGATCTATCTACTCTCCCTTCTGCATCTGATATGACCGCAACTGATTCTCCAATAACATCTTCTGCTGCACGGAATATCCCTAGTATAAGGTGGTCAGGGTGTCCCACATCTCCTTTGCCATGTTCTTTTCAGCAATATGTGGTATGACATGATCTTTAACCCCATCTAGGATCATGCACTTCACCCTCGCCATTGCATCCTCATTCTTATTGTTCTCAGATGGGTCAACTTTGATAGCCACAGTTCTCAAGGCAAACTCCTTGATGCGATGTCGATCCAGGATTGCTAGGATCTTGATCTTCTAGATGACAAAGTTAGAAGCTCCGTCCAACCTGTCATGATCCCTCAATCCATTTGTTGCCATTTCAGGTCCTCTTCTGGACTCCCTCTGAGTTTTGGCTCCCCTCCCAGAAATCTCCCTCTAAGTCCTAATTTCCTTGATGGAAATCCTCCCAAAAAATATCGAACTGCTCCTCTCCAATCCTCCTTGCAACTGCAACTCGGATCTATATTTCTTGGCTAGAAATCTGTCGATGTAGCAACTCACTCTACCCTGGTTCTATCCCCTTACGTATTGTTCTGCACCGACAAAAACAACACCACACCAACTTCTCAATCACAATCTGCCCACAACTCCCCAAGCCCCATCAACTGAAGAAACTGAGCCTTTCAGGCTTTGCGCAATCCTGGCAACAACAAAATCTACTCCTCCTAGCCACAACGTCAATCCTTCCTAGCTGAGAAAGATGACTGGGCACTGCGTAGGCCCGATCTTCCCCTCTCTGCCTCTATGCTGAGCCTCCTCCTGGCTCGAAAAGATGACGCACACCCTCTGCGTCACTTCTTCTCTGCTACTTCTACTCTTAAACAAATCTATCTCTCAAGATAGCTGCAAATTTTAGATTTTTGCTGGTGCCTTCAGTTCTCCTGTGATCTGCAATGCTCTGATACCATGTTGAAATTTCTAAGTTTGACACGTTAGAAATCCCTATTTCATTATCTGGTTTATTTTCTCCTACTTGTTCTTTTCATTAACAAGATATTTATAAATATAAATACTAAAAATAAACACAAATGCAACCTTAACTCATATACAAATCAACAACTGAAATAACTGAGACAAACACACAAGGGACACTGGTATTTTTGGACAATCATCCTCAGAAAAACCCAATGCGGGAAAATTGGTGCAGAAGATATGAGGGTTTTATTATTAAGCAGTTTTTGAATACATATAGGGCGCCAGAAATGGATTACCCAATAGAGAATGCCCTCAGTAATAGTACCTCTCCTCAGAGACAAATATTCTGGTTGATCAATCACCAGATGAACGATCCCACAACAATAATGGAAACTCCTTAGTTGGACAACGAAAGCTGCTCCAAGCTTCTCTACTGCTCTATAGGGACTGCGTCACCCTTCCTGGCTCTCCAGCACTTAGTCTGCCCCACAAAAATTATCCCAGTGCTTCCTCTTAGCCCTGCGTCAGCTCTGCTAGCCTCTACACAGCTACTGAAGCCTCTGTGTTAGCCCCTAAATCCTCTGCGTCACCCACGTTGGCCTCTTCAGGCTCTGCGTAGCTCCCAGCTGCCTCTGCGTAGCACCCCACTGCCTCTGCATCAACCTCTTCATGCTCTGCGCTGTCTCTATGGCACTATCTATGCCTCTCCGCTATGTATTTGTAGCCTTGTGCCGAATTGCACCTCGCTGCAACAAATCACTAGTTCGACCTCTACTATGTATCTCCAACTGACCCTCAAGCCTCCTCTTATACTTTTCCTGTTAAGTCTTCAACGGCCGAGATTAAGTCCCTAATAAACGACTAAGGTTAGATTTGGCTTAATCCATGTCATTTAGAACATTCTCACCCAATTTTGTATTAATACCATTCATATTTTTATTTTCCTAAGTTTAGACTTAGGAACCCATTAAGAATATTGATTATTTTAATATCTCTCCAATCGGGTGGAATTTCCCCAAATGATTTTTGGGTCTTGGGAGAACTTATGTGCCTTAGCCTCTCCACCAATTTTCATGGCTAGATCACATCCGATGCTACCACAAATCAACAACATCTACATTTGATTGCCTTTGGTAAGAATTAGTTTTGATTTTTCTTTGTTCTTACAGTTTGGTCACTTTCAAACGTATTTTGTTTGGCCATTGATCGCTTGGATGAATTGTTGTTTTAGACCTCATTTTGAAAAGTGCATTTGAATAAGTGATTGAACGTTTGCATCTTAGTTTTCTTCATTTCAAAAATTAAGTGTGTTGAAAAGAAAATAATTTGCATTTGCATCTAGGGTTTTGTGTGTGAAATTGGAATTCCCTGGTGTGAAATTGCATATTTTTGCTTTCGTTTTTGCAATTTAATTTCCTCTTCAATCTTTAATCGCCTTTGAGTGACATCGTTTTTTATTTTTGGAATTTTCAACCAATTTCAGTTTGAGTCCTCTGTTCATGAAATTCGAGATTACGTTTGATTTCATTGGAATACTCTTCCATTTGTTTTTAAGGATTCTCTTGCATAGATCAATTTACATAATTAGAATTCTCATTTTCATAACAAGAAATGAAATTGTGCATAGATTACATTTGCATAGTTTTCAGGGGATTCATGCATAGATTACATTGCATGGTTTGACATCCTTTAATGCTTTGAATTGAATTGGAATAGTGAAATTGAAAGATATAGTTAGGAAGCTCTTGTTGCCTGCATATTTGATTGTTGCATCATTGTTTGCACCTCTTCCATACACTAGATAAATTTCATAAAAAATGAAAAGAGTTTTTTTTCTCATATTAGTTGCATCATAGGCGTGTTCAGGTGACATTGAGTTTTGGGCCTTGAAACAGAGACATATTTCAATATCAACTTTAAAATTCACTCAATTAACCTAAGGATAATTTGAAACTTAATGACACATTTAGAGGTCTAGGCTAGAGACATGTTCCAACATCGTTAAACGTAGGATTTGTCGTTTTTTTCCATTTTTTCATCCTAGGGGTGAAATCTCGTTCCACGTATGTGAGTTTATAGGACCATACTCCATGTACCTTCGGGTATATTGGAGGCGCTCCATGCACGTAAAGTATATGGGAATGCTCTCATCGAACAATTGCACATTAGCCAACACTACTACGGAATACACTCCCACGTATCGTTGAGTATATTTTGGGAGTCTCCTATAGGTTGATATCCATCCATAAGTAATCGAGTCGGCCACCTTGTATACCATGATACAATGAACACAACATTCGGGGAGATTGCCTACACTTGCATTAAGTCCTTCTTTCGCCAAGGTGTATATTACAGTTCAAGGTTTCTTGGTAAACGTTTTTCCTAGTTTACCCCTTTGTTTATTTTATGTTTTTAATTCCTAAAATCAATTAATTGACCACGGAACAACATCCTCCCCGTGGAACAACTCCTTAGTGGATCTTAGGTTGAGGGCAACAGTTCCGGAGTCTACCAATCAAGGGAACCCCTCTGACAGGAATCCTAGTCCTTTTCCTTCTTTTGAAAATATTGGTGCTCCTTATATGGCAACATTGTCCCTTCCCAAATTTACCATTGGTTTACTAGTTTGGTTATTTTCGACCCCTATGGTTCTGAATGTCCAAACTACTTCTCAATCGAGTTCTCCTCCACGTGAACAACATCAACCTCATGTTGATCCTAAAGTTGACCCTTTTCCTTCTTCACCTATTGTTTTTTCATCCCTTTATTCCTCTTCGCTTGGTGAAATTTTTTATTCTAGTAACTAGGAAGCTTAGAAGAAGAAGAAATTGATGACGAAGAAGAAGCAAAATAAGCAATAGGGCAACCAAGCAACCATTGCTACAAATGCAACTACTATGGAAAAATCTTCAAATCAACCCCGTAAAGATAAATTCCCTTGCATGTTATGTAAGGGTGACTACCTTCTTAGAGATTTTCCTAGTATTCCCAAGGTATTTGAAGTGTGATCCACAAGCTCACATCGACCTTCGTCATCAACTTCTAGAGATCATGTTGGTGATAAACACTCAACTAGTGATAGTAAGGTCCATGGGAAAAATGGTAACGCCAAATTTCCATGTAATTTATGTGAAGGGAATCATCTTATTGACCTTTTTCCTTATATGGATGAAGTCTCAAAAGTGTTGGAAAACATTATAACTTCTCAGCCTAGACTTTCAGCTGGTTACGAGAAGCTTTCTCCCAATCCTCCACTAGTTGATGAAGTGATTGATCAAAATCTCAATCCAATCAACCCCACTCTCTTTAAACGTGAATCCCATGACTCTGTTCCCGCCAAACCATTATTTGAGGAAAGGGTTGACTCGATGCCACCTTTTGGTGATTGTACCTTTCTCGTAGAGGGTGAGTCTCATATCGCTAAGGTTCTTCTTATTTCTTTATATTCCAATGAACTGGGGGAAGTCCTCCTGTTCCAACGACACAGGGGGGAATCCTCCCATTCCCACAATACGAGGGGGAAATTTTCTTGTTCCCACGACACCTCCTCCAAGTAGTATAGTCACTTCCTTTGATTGGATATCATCTTCCTCCTTACGTGCCCTTCCATATTATAGTACAAAATTATAATGTGTCTATACCTGGCACAATTATAGATGAAGGTGCATTTGTCAGCATTCTATCCTCAACTACTTGGAAAGATTTCGGTAGCCCACAGCTTGTGCCCATTACCCAGAATCTATTGGCTTTTAATAAAGGAACCAGTCAACCATTAGGGATCCTTCCTAAGTTTCCTATCACTTTAGGAGGAAAGACTGTTTATATCGATGTGATGGTAGTACAAGGCCCTTTGGATTTTAAATTACTCCTTGGGCATGACTATTTATGTCACAGGAGCTCTTGTCTCTTCCCTCTTTCGTGTGATGTGTTTCCTGCATGAAGGAAGAATCGTGACTATTGACCAACTTTCATTCATTGGTCATCATTTGGCTCCCAATCAACCATCTTCCCTAAATGGTCTTGATATGCAAGCAGTGTCTTCCCCACCACAGATTAATTATGTGGGAGCTTATCCCATTCATGTACCTACTACTTAAGATGATCCTTTCACTGTCTATTCAACATATTTCGACCTAGATACGGTAGGTGATATGGTGAATCATTTACTGGGGGCATTGAAGTCTAATCTTCCCATTAGATCTTGTTGGCTTGAGGGGGCCTAACCCAAGTTCAACGTTAATTAGCCAAAGAAATCCTTACACTATTGGCCCTTTCAGCATCAGCCTGCGGAGCATAGACCGAAGTCTCACCCGAAGCAGTATGAGGGGATGCTGGAATCAAGTTTCCACACCCTGAGATGGTTGTGATGTCGTTTGATTCCCTTTATCCCTGCCTTCACACAGGTGTCTTCACTCTAGGGCTTGCAAGACAAACCCTCGATTCCAGCCTTCAATACCTTCACGAAAGTATACAATCGACCTTCGCGTAGCCCTAACCTGTGGCTTAGGTACTTTTGCGCTGCTATGAAAGTGTGCCATGCAGATTCCCCAATTATCCTAAGTGATTTGCTTATCTCGTCAAATACAGAAAGTTAACACTGCGTAAGCAGATATTCATAATTGTGTTCAATTTTTCAACGTAATTGCATTCATTCGCGCATCATATAAGCATAATAAAGGAAATTCATACATAAAATATCCAAACGCATCAACAGAACAAAGACACAGAAATTACAGAATAACTCCTTCTATTAATATCCCCCAGGTGTTTACAAA
This sequence comes from Pinus taeda, assembly GCA_000404065.3. Lineage (NCBI taxonomy): Eukaryota > Viridiplantae > Streptophyta > Pinopsida > Pinales > Pinaceae > Pinus > Pinus taeda. The sequence goes on along the minus strand of APFE031553192.1, from coordinate 6,138 downwards.
TTCTGTCCACCCTGTACACATAGCTGCAGGGGTCTGCGCACTCAGATGCAGACTTCGACCCTAGGTCTCTGCACACTCAGCTACAGAGCCTCTACCTATGCTACGACCCAAGACTTAGACTTATTCTTCAGAGCTATCACTCTATTACATGATTTTCCATTCTATTCCTTCTTGATTGCCCTAACTACTTAGAGCTTAGCTCTTTTTATACAATCCCATGGTTCGCAGACCATGGGTAGGTCTCTTACAGCCGACTTTACTTTACAAAACTAAGGGCAGACTACCCTTTTTGACACATAATAGCTTCATGCTTTGCAACCACAAAATGTGGAGTCTTTACAATTATATTACAAAAATTGACTTACCATGGGCTCTTAGCCCCGAAACTTCCCTTGGGAGATCCCGCTCCCAATAGGCCCCCAACACAAACATCGTGACTCACCCTTGAGTCACTAGATAGGCGCAGATATCTTTGCATGAAGCCTGTCCAGCTCGACCCAGATGACCACAACTTCGGCCGTGCATTGAGCTGCTACCTGCTTCACATCTTCAACTATCTTCTTAGTTACTGCACCTGTGCTGTAAGCCTGAAGCTGTTGTTGCGTCGCTTGCAGAGTCGCAAGCTTGCCTTCAATGTTTCTTGTGACTACATAAGCTTCCTCCAGCCAGGGATTTAGCCACGCCTTCATCACAGCTTCCTTGTGCAGCGCTGCGTCCACCTGTTCCTTCAGTTGATTGTCTTCCTACAGCTTGGCTAACCTTTGTGTCAGCGCAATGGTTCGTGTTGTGCCCTTAACTTCATCATAGCGTTGTTGGATTTCACATGCTTCCATCTCTAACCTCTGGATGATTGGGTCCTCCTGCAAGTTGGTCAAGACCTCAAACGATTGCTCGAACAACTTTGTGTAGTCTGCTACAACACTTTCCACCACCACGACTGCTTCGTTGACAGGGGCCGTCCGGTGTTCCTTTACCTCTAGCGATGTTGAAGGTTGGACCCTCAACTAGAGCTTTGTAATATGTAGGTTCAACTCCAATTGAACCTGCGCCATCTCTGTTCAAGTGTCGCGCACCCCTATGGCCAATTTGCAGATGCAAACCTGAACTGGCTCCTCCTCTAGAATGGCCAACTCTGGGACCATTTTGCAGGCCTCCTCCATGACCTGTATGATCTTCTTGCTCTGGGTAGTCACCTCAGCCTCAACGACGATGGTAGAATTTCTTTGTAGGTCCATTTGTTTGTTGTTTATCCTCTATTCATCAATCACCTGGAGGGCGCGGTGCTCATGGGCCCTCAACTCTACAATTACTCCATCCTGCAAGAGGTGGAGAGCTTCATGTGGAAGCGTTGCCAGGTTCAGTCTAACTCCCTTCAAGGCACTAATAGTGGGCTTGTCAACCTCATTTTCCGTGGTCAGTGCTCCATCTGGCAGCACTATCACACTAGAAGCCTTCGTGCGCAACATATCAGCAGCCTCCTATGTGCCGATAGCCAAGCTGGTAGACAACGTACAAGCTGGCGAGGGGTCTGCAACTTCTGTAGTCCGGTCTGGATGGCCCATAGGATGATCTGTTGTTGCTTTTCAAATTGCTGTAGGGCCTTCGTGGTGACATCTCTGACTGTGTGACCAATGTCATATAAGTCGCCCTCTGTCAATGTGATAGGATCTAGTGAGGTCTTGGTCGCTTTAGATTTCTTTCTGGACCCTCCTTTCTCCAGCTTTCTTGGGTGCTTAATGTGGGTGAACGTTTCCATAGGGTCCATGCCATGCTGCTCTGTTTCCTTCTCATCGATCTCAGGTGAAGGAGATTGCGTGCCTTTGTTAGAGCCCCACTTTATGCCAATTGTCTGTTTTCCTGCGTATTCTGCCTGGGCCTTCTCAGTGACCTCCTTTTTTCTCTTTTCGACCAGCCGCGCCATATTTAGCTTGGCCTTTTCCTCCTTCTTCTGTGCGGCGGACTTGCTTCGACCCACCGTCAAATCCGTGATAGTGCGCCACTCCGCCAACCATTTATCAAGCACCACATCGATGGCATCATATGTGGCTAGGTACGACAAATCATACCACTTCTGTGTAGGGTCCTTCTATGCCTTGATTGATATCCGATGGAAATCAACTTTAAACTCGACATAGCTCTGCACGTTAGCGTATACCGTGGGTGACAATCGCTGCTTGCGATTGATGGCCATCCTCATATTCATTTCCATCAAGATCCAGAAGATCTTGCTGTCCCAAAGTCGCTTTGCATCCTTGGTCGCCCAAAACGAAGTGTACTTCACTACTTCAGGAAGGTCTGGCATGACTGAGGGGAATTGGCTCTCCTCTGGTAGCTCCCATGCTACCATCACGATCGACAACAAGAGCCATGCATAGTGGAAGGTCTTGCTTTGCTCTTGCGCTTTGCGGTAGTTCGAGCGTGACGACAGGTGTCGGCACCTCATTGGCTTGACACTTCTGCATCACCTTCCCTGCAAGGATCTGTGCTGGTACCTTCATAGCGGGGTCACAGATGCTGGAGATAGCGTACCCACATGGCTTCTTCACTAGCTTGAATTTCTCCTTCATTGATTCTACAATTGCTTGCTCGCCACCCTTACTGCCAAAGATCATGGTTGGATTTTCGCCTGTATATGGCAGGCACATGATTATGTGAATCAACATATCACTAATGGGTATTAGCTCCTCCAGCCACATACACCCATCATGCACTAAACATAGTAGCTGATTGATGACCAAAACTGTCATAGGGGTGCGGTTATAGTGCGACACCCAGAGCATGTTTAGCAATACTGCCTTCTCTACCCCCTTGAGCCACCTTTGCGGCTCCATCAGCTGTTTGATAGCTAGGTGCAGGAACTTCTCGTGGTCTGCCAAGTCCTAGTCTTTGAGCTTCAATATCAGCACTCGTGCCAAACGTGGACCGTCAAAAGCAATTTCATCTGGTAGTAGAGGGGTTTGTAGGGGAGTCTTACTTTCATCAATGTCCTTTGGGACCTTAGAGTTAGGGTTGCACAGAGGGACATACTCCGACAACCGTGTAATAGGGTTCGTACCCTGGGCTTCAACCTCCTCTATTTCCACTCCCACATCCTCATCATCCATCGGGATGCCTTCGATATCCTCCTCCTCTGCTTCTAGGTTTATAGCCTTGCCTTTATTCTGTGCAGTGGGATTTGGTGGGTTTCGTCTTGGCAACGCATGCACCGGTATGGCAAGATGCTTGCCCTTCTTGTCCTTCATGGTCTCCTTGGTTGGGGTTGGCTTTTGTCTTGGCGTTCTCAGGGATTTAGGGACCTCCTTCAATACTTCAGCTACTTCTAGAGCAGCTACTTCGGCCCCCATATCAATTTCTTGCACATTATCCTTGGCTGCCACTCCTTCGGTGTCCATAGCTTCTACACATGTTGACATGATGTTATTCACTAGTTCCTATGTCTCCTTTAACAATTGTTCAAATGCTGGACTTGCTACCAGATCTTGAAATAATTCACAGTTCATGTGCACCTGAGAGCGCAACAACTCAATTCTCAAAATGCCAAGTGTTTTTCACTGGACAATCACTTGTAATTTATAGGGCATTTTGAATTCCAAACCGATCGTTTCCCCCCAAAAATTGGTTCATTAATGCCGGATTGGCGAAATATTTTCAAGGATATAAGCCATAAATTTTGTCTTAAATGCTGGTTTCCCGCTCCATTTGGCCTCAATTCTATCATCTTTTCATGAACATTGACTTTAACGCTCACTTTCCAGTCGACCTGTGCGATTTCTCCCTAGGTAGCGCAGCTCCCTCCGCACTGCCACAAACCGAGTGACACATCCTTACTTCACACTATCTTCCAATCGCACAACTCCCCAACCCGGGCAGTGTAGTTTATAGTCCTATGCCTTCTTTCAACTTCCTGGAGTGCTAAGACTGTGCTACTTTCATTTAGTCACATGGTTGGACCGTCAGTGTATGGCTTCAAGTGACTTCCATTCAACTTTCTTGGGAAGGGTTCTCCATTTAATTTGACCAGGTGTACTGCTTCATCGTCAGTAATTTCCTTAATAACATAAGGCCCTAACTAGTGCATCCTGAACTTCCTTGGAAATTTATCAAACTTACTATCATATACCAAAACTAGGTCATTTACCTTAAATGTGCGTAGCTTGATGTGTCGATCATGCCATGCCTTTTCACGCCGCTTTTGGACCTGCTGGTGAAATCTAGAAAAAAATATTTCTTCTTCGAGCTCATCTAGCTGTGTGAGCCTCTCCTCCAGGGCTCCACAGTCTGTCATACCTATGAGCGCTTCTATGCGCATACTAGGCACGATGTATTCCATAGGAATTACGTCTTCCACACCACAGACAAGCCTAAAATGGGTTTGTCCAGTCAACTTCTTGCATGTCGTTCGATAAACCCACAATACTACAGGTATGTGTAGGTCCCAATCACTTCGTTGAGTATTGTAAACCTTGGTCAGCGCATTTTCGAGCACTTTGTTGAACACCTTCCTTGTCACGTTGGCCTGTGGGTGATAAGGTGTGCTCTTCTAGTGGTATACCTTTGGACAGGCAAATTGTGTCAGTACATGCTCAAATAGGAACTTTGCAGCAATCGCACCCATGCAATCCTTCACCGGCTGCACTTCTGCCCAACGAGTCAAATAATCTGTCACAGTGATAATCTACCTTGCTCCTATCTTTCCTTATGGCTGAATGGGTCCTACAAAATCTATCGCCCACTTCTTAAAGGGTTGCAACGTCATTTGTGGATTCAAAGGCATTTCATCCCTCTGCGATGGCCTGCCCGTTCTTTGACATACATCGCACGCCTTGCAATATGATTTTGAATCCTGATGAAGTGTTGACCAGCACAACCCTACAGGTAGAATCTTCTGCGCGGTTGTTCTCCCTGCATAATGTCCTCCCATAGCTCCCCCATGAGCATTCGTAAGGATACTACTTCTTTCAAACTTAGGTACATATTGTCACAATATCTCATCAGTCCCCATCTTGTATAGATTCCTAGCAATGACAGAGAAATCCACCACTCGCACTACTAATTCCTTCTTTTGCTGGACAATGTATCCTTCTGGAGTAGTTCTTGTTGTTAGGAAGTGTAATATATCCTCAAAATGACCATCCGCGACATGCACTACAAATAGTTGCGCCTCAGGCAATCCTTCTTCCAAGTTAGTAGGTTCCTCCCCTGTTTCGATGTGCGATAGATGGTCTGGTCCCGCATTCAATCTTCTAGGCTTCACAACAACTTCAAAATCATACTCCTTGAACAATAAGAGCCATATGCAGATTCTCCCGCCTAACACAGGCTTATTGACCAGGTACTTCAGCGCGAAGTGATTCGTATAAATCTTAAAATGGCCTCCTAGCAAGTAGTGCCTATACTTCTGGAGCGCAGACACCATAGCTAGCCCCTTCCTCTCAGTGGTGGAATAGTTCTTCTCTGCTTTGGATAATCGTCAGCTTGCGAATGCGATAGGATGGTCCAAGCCTTCTCCACTAACCTGTGATAGTACTGCTCCGAGCGCTATACATGACGCATCGACATGTACATGAAACTCTTTCTTCTAATCTGGGAATACTAAAAGTGGTTGGTAACCATATTTTCTTTCAATATATCCATGCTCTTCTTACAATCTTCATTCCAACAAAACGTGATGTCCTTCTTCAACAATTTGTCCATGGGCACAGTGATCTCGGTGTAGCCTTTGATAAACTTTCTATAATATCCTGTATGTCTCAGAGTAGCGCGCAACTATTTCACACTCCTCAATGCTTCCAAGTTCAGTATCACCGCTATCTTCGTGGGGTCTATCATTAGTCCATGTCTGCAAACCACATGCCCCAACAGGTTTCCAAAAGGAACGCAAAACAGACACTTCTTGAGATTGAGCACGAGGTATCTTCGACAGGTATCCATCATCAGGCACAAGCTTGCTACATGGTGCTTAACCAGCCCAAATACAGTCAAGTCATCAAAATATACCTCCAGGAAATTATGAATAAATTCCTTGAATGCCGCAAAAACCATGCGCGAGAAGATCGTAGGTGCATTCTTCAATCCAAACAGAATTACAATATACTAAAAACAACCCCACTAAGTTGCGAAGGTTGCCTTGCTCCTATC
>APFE031553190.1:11819-54070 GCA_000404065.3 Pinus taeda | reverse complement strand
AATGTTTTAAAACTCCGACACCGACTCCGACTCGGCCGAGCAATGACTCCGACTCCGACTCCGAAACGGTAATGACTCGGCCGGCTCGTTTTCAATGACTCGGTCGTTGTAAAAAATACATTAAATATTTAGTTTTTTTTAAAAAAAACTTAATTTTGAAGATTTTAAACATAATTTTAAAGCTTTATACGCATGTCTAGCTGTATATCTCCCTCCAGTTTTATTCTTAGACCAGCCTAAGTCATTCCTTTTATCCTTAAGTCTCATATGGCCTCTTTCGTAGTGTCTCTATGTAGTTATTCGAACTTGCAACAAAGTCCCCAGCCAACCGCAGGTTACTTGAAGTTCCAACCTTAATGACACAAGTCAGTGTGAACCTCATCTGAATTCTGTTTCAAAGTAAAATGGCCCAAATGTTGTAAAACCTGGTCGAAATTTGCAGGGATAAATATATCTAAACCACAACCAGGAATAGCATCTACTCCGATTCAAACAATTCTGCCATTATTGATTTTGCAATTGAGAATTTTGCCAATTAAAGGGCAATCTTGTACCATTGCTTTCCATTGGTTAGAAACATTCATGATATGCTTCTTCATCTTTGATCCAGTCAATGTATTTCTGTACAATTGTTTGCTTTGACCGGACTTCCTTATAAATAAGATTCCAGAGACTCCTGGCTGCCAATGTAGTGCCAAACAGGTGAATATGCTTAAGTACCCGGTCTCCTTCCCTTTTAGATTGTGCCAATTTGGGCCAATTTGCCAGATGGTAATCTCCATGATCTGACTTTGCCTACCATAAAAAATTGAATCATTTTCCCCTTATACTCTGTAGGATCCCTTTGGGGATGTGGGCTAGTAAATGCCAGTACAGGTATTGCCTCCAGTACGGACTTTACTAAGGTCAGTTTACCACCTTGAGACAGCCAGGAATTACACCAAAGATTTATCCTGTTCAAAATCTTACTGAGAAATGAGTGCCAATCTTACTTGTTATAACCATTGGGTTTTAAAGTGAAGCCCAAATATTTGAGTCTTACATCTAACTTGAGTGGAGAATAAAAAAAGAGTTGCTTCAGGATAAGTTGTGAGCCTCCCCTAATTTCTTAAAACTGATTGTTGACTTGAGCACATTAATCTCCATCCCCAAGGCCTTTCCAAATAGCAGTGGTATTTCTTTCAATTTCTTCTAACTTAGATCCATTTGTAAAGAGCAGTATATCGTTGACAAATGGTAAATGTGTGAGAAAGACCAAAAAACAAGTTAAAATTCTTGCTTTGCGTCCGGTTTCCTTCGCACAGCTACCCGGCCGTTTTATTGCAGACTCGGTCCGTTTCGGCCGAGTTAGCAATGACTCGGCCGAGTCATTGAGTGACTCGGCCGAGTCATTGCTGACTCGGCCGTCCGAACCGGGTTAGCCACCGTTTCGTTGCCCAGGCCAATGACCCGGACCAACTCGGCCGGGTTGGTTCTGACCCGGCCGGTTCGTAAAACACTGCTTCCATCGCAAATCACAATCAGCCCAAAAATCCCTGTAAAACTTAACTTATGCACCCTTAGGCCGCAATAACTACGAAAATGTTGGAATTATGTGTAAAATTTTTATAATGAAAATATATGATAAAACATGATTTTCCGCTTCCAATACGGGTTCAGCGCAATTCCCAAGGTATACTTCCCGCCGATTCATCTCCATCATAGATCTGCGCTTCTCAGATCAGACGATCTACAAAGGTTTTCGGGTGAGACATAAGCCCGGAGAATACTCGCCCGAAATGGGTGGTTTCGTCTCTCTACCCGACTGCTACGTGTTGAATGATAAGTGGGATCGAGTGATCTCCACTAAAAACCACTTACCATTTTCGTTCCACCCAAAATCTTGCCTTATAGTTTGAAATCTGTCCTATAATACGCCTTGCGGACCTGTTGGGGCTTTTAATTATAATATATATATATGCTTAATATATTAATAAAACCTTTACAACCGGCAATAAGACAGATGTGCTGAGTTATATAAAATATGGCGTATAAACTATCGGGTCCGGAACCCAATCGCTCATCGCAATCGACGCTTTCCACACACACACACACACATATATAATATGTTGTGCGATATGATGAACCCGCCGCAATTATAAAATGTAATATATATCGTTTCGGGTCCGTCATCGCAAATTGCGATCGACGGAACCCATATGCATGTATATAAAGGAATTTCAATACAGCGAACCCGCCGAACTTTATGAAACATAACTTAAAGTATTTCGGGTCCGGTGTTAATGCTTTAACCCTTGCTTCATTTGTAAATTCGATATATTTATTCATTTCCTTTACATTTTGATTTCCGATATTCTTGCCTTATTTTTTTTTCAAAATATTTTTCAAGTGATTTTTGAATGAAACAATAAATGAAACAAACAACAAAATACATGTTACAACATGTAGTATTTATTTGTGAAAATCACAGTGAATTATTTGGTATTTGTTGCAGCAAACTTCAAAAAAATTATTAAATAAATTAGCATTTAGGAAAATAATTTCCAGTCGCTGTGATAGTTGAAATTTTCACATGCCCCTTATTAAGGGGGTATCCACTGCTATATATTAGAAAACATGCTCTCATCCCTTGGAGCCTCGAGCAATTATGAATAAAAATCAATCAAAGGAAAAAGGCATATGAAGAAGGGTGGAAAAACAAAGGTCGGGGTAACTCATGTACCACGATTTGCTCCCTCCTACACTCATATACCTAGGTGTGGGCTCCCCTTATTATGGCTACCCTTGTACCATGACTTGTGGTTTGGATGATTCCATTGATCCCCACTTCGTCCATTACTTTATTATTTGTCATCTACCACTTGAGGGATGTACCATGGACATGTGCCCTCCTTTAAAGGTTGAAACCACCTAACAGGGTCCTTGATTAACCCCCTTTTGAGCTTGGAGACACTTGTACATGCCAAATCCCACCATGGAAGGGCATGCTACTGTGAAGTGTCGCATTGTTTCCATGACTTGTAAGCTCTTTTACTTGATTATTTTGATGATTTTTTGTATTAGAGGGCTAGGGGACGCATTCGATCTTATGTAGGATTGCAGGTGGGTCTCCATTTAAGGCTTGGTCTCTCTATACGGGGTCCTAGCCCTCTAGAGGGCAACATTGACACTTGTAAGGTAGTTATTGAGAGCCATACGCCTCCACCATAGTAGAGAGTACTTCATGGATCCCCAACAACACTCATTGGTTGCTCGTGCTCCACCTTTTGGATGGGGATGATGCACATGGTTTACCATGCCTGGCCAGCTCCACTCTTGCACCATACACTTGGCAGATGTTTCGGGGCCCAAATGAGGGCTTATGTCATCATCCTAGCTCTTACAGATGGTTTACAAGCATTTTCGGTCCACTTGGAGACCCATGAGGATGTCCTTATTCCCCTCACACTCACCTGGGGGCACCACAGGGATTTGCTTGGAAAACAAGGGGTCAACCCCTTGTCCACTATGTTTGAGGTCCATTCTCACATCATGGCACACTCAGGACTTCATTAGGCCTCTTCAAAGGCTTGATGACTTACTTTGTTGATCGTTCGACCCTCTTGAGAGGCTTTGTTATTATGTTATTGAACTATCTTGGTGGGATTGTCACCAAGGGATGTTATTATTGCACATTATTTTATTATTTGGGGTTCAATTAGGCCAATTTAGGCAAATCGAACTCGTTAGTGATTGTATAAATACAAGTGAGGTGATTCATTTTGATCATCATCACTTGGATTAGGATTTAGTAGCTCCTAAGAATTTCACATTCCCTTTTCGAGGACGAGTTTGGATGTTATGGATGAATTTTGATGTTTGGATCTATTTCTCGTCTTGGAGCTGTTGATTTCTGGTAGCATCGAATGTGCTCTAAGTCTCAAAATTTGCAGGAAGACTTAAACACTTGCATTCTCCAATACCTAGGAATCGTTTTAGGGAATTCCACCCGGAGACAGTTTTATTAAAATAATTAATTATTTTTAATGGGACCCTAAGTCTAAAATTAGGAAATTAAAATAATTAAAGGGTATTAATCTAACTGTGGGTGAAACTTCTAGAAGAAGATGAGGATCAAGCCAAAATGATCTAAGCCATTGATTAGAAGTTAATTTGGGTCATTGGTTGTCCAACAAAAATATATAAGAAGAGGCTTGAGGGGCGCACTTGGAGAACACATCGAGTGAAGATTAGAAGATCGATTTTCTGAAGCAGAGAAACTACCGGAGAGAAATTCAAAGTGATCTTTTGCAGTGAGGGGCAGGGAAAGTCGCTGGTGAGGAGTTTTCCTGGGCTGGAGAGTACAAGGCAGAGAGGACAGAACGACTTCCAGAGAGAGGCTGACGCTGGCCCACGCAGTGCTGATGCAGTGGCAGCACATAGCCTAAAGGGAGATTGAATTCCTGCTGAGGAAATTGAGTTTCAGGAGCCGAGAGCCGAGGTGTGAGATCGGGAGGCTAGAAATCGAAGTTTCAGGACAGTAGAGGGTCTGAAGGAGAAGTGGCATAGTCCGTAGCAGAGGTGACACAGAAACTGCGTGGGGTTGACACAGTTCTGCACAAAAGTTGACGCAGAAGGGATGCACAACCTCTATTCCAGCGAGATCAGAGTCGGATTCTTCCAGTGACAGGGTGAGAGCATCTCACTACTTGTTTTGTCCAGCTTCTCTCTGTATAGGATAGCCAATTGGGCATCCAACGAATTGTACTTAGAATTAATACTACATAATAATAAAACCCTCAGTTGTTGCACCGGTTTTCCCACACTGCGTTTTTTTGGGGACATTTGTCCAAAAATAATTGTGTAGATGTGTTGTGTATTTCTTTCTTGTTCAATTTCTTGTTTCCACATTTTATTTTAAATGGTGAAGACTACAGTGTATTAGTTTTGGTGCAACAATAAATCATTTTATTGAGTAATTAACAAATAGAAGAAACGTAATTAGTTGTTGCAGTAGAAATTTGGGCATCCAGATTTTCACATGGTATCAGAGCTGCAGGTAAAACAAGAGAGCATTGTCAGAAGAGCCCAATGCTGAAGGAAGAAGGGAAGTCGAAGTGCTGCATAGCAGTAGATCGAATCCCCAAAAGGAGTGCGCAGTTTAGGCTAGGAGGGCAAGATTTTCCTGTTGGTCCTTCAACGACCAAGATTAAATCTCTAATCAAAAGCTAAGATTAGATTTGGCTTGATCCATGACTTTTGGAACCTTCTGACCCAGTTTTATATTAATACCCATTAATATTTTATTATTAATTATTTTAATATCTCCCGAACCAGTTAGAATCTACCCAAACCATTTCTGGGTCTTGGAGATCTCATGTGCTTTAGCCTCTTCACCACTTTTCATGGCTATATCACATATGATGCTACCTTAAATCAACACTCCCTCTTAGCGTGGACTGTACTCTAGTAATACTCCACGCTGAGCATTACTCTGATCATACGACATCGGTACCTATGTTGATGCTAAGCCTCCCTGCCGAACATCTTCTGCACTGCTAATCCTGTACTGCTGCCCATGGCTCTATTACTGCCACTGCTACATATGTACTGCAGCTCTCTCTACACCCGTGCTGTTGTTGGTCCATCTTCCCAACACTGCATCTGCACTGCAACTCCCTCTGCATCCATGCTGCTGCTAGTCCTTCTTCCCAACACTGCATCTACACTGCAAACTCCTTCTCATTATGTTGCATCGTGCTACTGCTGACTGCTACTGCATTGCAACATCATACCCATTTCTGCTACTGAAATGGATTCTTTATCATCCCCATCTTCTCCCTGAAATAATCAGACTTGGTTCTTCCAAGGGCCTTGGTAAGGATGTCTGCCACCTATTCTCCTTTAGTAGGAGTGTAGTTCAACTGTATAGCTCCTCGTTGGACACAGTCTCTGACAAAGTGACACTGGATATCAATATGCTTTGACCGATCATGAAACATTGGATTCTCAGAGAGCTTGATGCAACTCTGATTATCACACATGATCCTGGTCGCCTCCATCTTTCTTCTAAATAGGTTCACAAGCAATTTTCTAAGCCATATGGCCTCGCACGAAGTTGTTCTTGCGGCCATATATTCTGCCTCAACTGAGCTCAAAGCCATAGATTTCTGTTTTCTACTGCACTAGGAGGTCATTCCTGATCCAATGTTGAAATAGTACCCAAAGGTACTTTTCCAATCCACTGAACTTCCTGCCCAATCTGCATCAATAAACCCACTCAAACTGATATCCTTACCCCTGGTGTACAAGAGTCCATAATCGACTGTTCCCTGTAAATACTTGAGAACATGTTTGGTTGCTGCCCAGTGCACCCTCTTCGGCTCCACCATGAACTGACTGAAGGTGTTGATAGCGTAGCAAATGTTTGGCCTGGTATTGACTAGATACATCAGGGACCCTATGAGCTACCTGTATAAGGTGGAATCAACACATTTGTCTTTTGATGCATCAATCTTCTTCCAGTTGGTTATCATTGGAGTAGCCATGGGTCTACTGTCCTCCATCTAGAATCTCTTCAGGATTTCTATAGCATATCTCCCTTGCCCAAGGAAGATCTCCCCTTTTGCTGCCAAACTTCCAACCCCAGGAAATAATGCATTCGTACCAAATCCTTCATGTCGAAATCTGTGGCTAGATTCTTCTTGCAGTCCCCTATGAGCCTGGATGATCCTGTCAAGAAGATATCATCCACATATAATATTAAGATTAGAGGCTCATTCTCTACAGCCAGATAGTAGAGATTTGGATCTGCATCACTCTTGACAAATCCCATTTTCTACAAGTAGCCATCAATTCACCCATACCACGCTCTAGGTGCCTATTTCAGCCCATACAAGGCTTTCTTCAATCTGCATGCATGAGACTTCTTCTCATGTGTCTCAAAGCCCTCTGGTTGTTCAATGTATGCCTCTTGTTCTATCACACCATTCAGAAATGTCGTTTTGACATCCATCTGATGAATCTCCCACCCCATCTTTGCTGCAAGATATATCACGGTTCTAATAGATGTATACCTGGCTACCGGGGCGAAGGTCTCTTCATAGTCAATTCCTTCCTTCTGAGCATACCCCTTAGCCACAAACCTGGCTTTGTATTTCTCAACACTATCGTCTGCAGCGTATTTAATCTTGTAGATCCATCTCGAACCTACCACTGATCTGTCTTGAGGGCTTGGCACTACCTCCCAGACATCGTTCACCATTATGAAGTTGTACTCCTCTACCATCGCATCCAGCCAAACCTGATGTTGAGCTGCCTCCTGAAAACTGGCAGGCTCCCCATCTTGAGCTACTAATGCCTGATATCTATTTGGCTGTTTTTACTCCCTCTTATTGTTCCTTGGCCACCGATGAAGTCCTCTGCATCTCGCAGAATCTAACGAAGTTCCCTGCTCGTTCTTCCTCTGCCAGGAGGTGCTTCTGTTAACTCCTCCTTATCCTTTGGTTCTCCCTGACCCACGGAAGAATTCTTTTCTTCTATTGGTTGAAGAGGTTTGACCAACTGTTCCTCTTTTGACTACTCCTCAGAAGGCATTTCTCAAAATTTTATGAAAGCCTTGTCTTCCATGAACTTCACATCTCGTCGAACTACTACCTTCTTGCTCCCTGGAAGATAGATTCTCTATGCCTTAGCATTCTCGCTATATCCCACTAGATATCTTTTCTCTGCAGTTTGATCCAGTTTCTTCGTCTTCTCCTCGGGTATGCGGCAATATGCTAAGCTCCCAAATATCCTAAAATGAGTGACTTCAGGCATCTTCCCTGTGAAGACTTTCTTTGGAGTAATCTTGCTCAATGCCTAATGAGGAGTTCTATTCTGAACATAGACTGTTGTGTTGCATGCTTCTGCCCACAGGAATTTTGGCATATCCTGATCATACATCATGGCCCTAGCTGCCTCTACAATAGTCTTGTTCTTTCTTTCTGCTACTCCATTCTGCTTCAGATTGTACGGACCTGTCCACTCTCTTCTGATGCCCTCCTTAGCGGAAAAATCAGTGAAGTCCTTATCGACATACTCTCCACCATTATCTGAGCGCAAAACTTTTATTTCTTCCCAATCAGATTCTCCACCAGAGCCTTGAACTCTTTGAATCGATGGAAAACCTCGTCCTTGGTTTTTAGAAAATAAATCCAAGTTTTCCTTGAGTGGTCATCAATGAAGGTAAGGAAGTACTCGGCACCACTAAGAGCTTTAGTAGGCATGGGTCCGCAGATATCTAAGTGTATCAATCCTAGTACACTCTTGGCCCTGTTTTTACTTCTAGGAAATGTTGCTTTGGCATACTTCCAAAGAAGCACATCCTCTGCACATCATATCGTTCCATACTAAGATCCGAAACTCCTGTTACAGTGCTCCTGAGAATTCTCAGATCCCCATGGTGCAAATGTCCCATTCTTCAGTGCCATAGTTCGCTCAAATCCTTGTCTCCATCACTGCCTATTAGTGCCATTGGTGATTCTAGTTGTAGTCTGTACAACCTGTTACTTTTGATCCTGATCTACACTTTTTTTTTCCAGCTCGGGTGTTTGACGTATACTTTCTCCTTGATGAAGAAAACGTCATAGCCTTTGCCTTGAAGTTGTGACACGGAAAGTAAGTTTATCCCCAATCCTGGTACATGCAACACATTGGTAGCATGGAACCGCTCTCTACTAGAGTACATTTTGCCTTGTTCCCCATGGTGATCTGAAAGTTCATCTTCTGCTCCCGATAATCTGAGAAACATTCCTAGATTCTCGTCATATGCCAAGAGGCCCCACTGTCTATATACCATACCTCTGATGATGCAGATCTAGTCACACAAGCCACTTCTTCTTCCAGCCTGGAAGCCAACATAGAGAAATCGAAATCACTTTCTCTTGTGTAATTTTCTGAAAATCTGTGCGAGTCTCCTGATGTGGATGCCTTCGCATCATGGTCTCGACCCATAATTGATTTTCCCTTCCTGTCTCTGATTACTTCCTTTGATACCATGTGAAAATTCTATCACTGCAACAATTGATTTATTTTACCTACTTATTTCCCAATAAGTTATTTATGAATATCCTTCAGTAAACATTAAAATAAATTCTGTTGCAGATATCACATCATAATACAGAAACAAACACATGCACAAGAATTAACACATCGACACAAATATTTTGGAAAATCAATCCTCGGAAAAACCCAATGTGGGAAAACCGGTGTAGCAAGGGATTTTATTATTCAACAATTCTTTTGTACAACTGGGTGCTAAACTGGCTTACCCAATAGAGAGAAGATTCTTCAGCACTTCCCCTAGTCCCAGTGTAAACCTGGTTCACCTCTGCGTAGCTCCTAGGCCCTCTGCGTCAGCCCCTGCCTCTCTGCGTCTGCACTAGGCCTTCTCTGCGTCACCCACGCAGGCCCTCCAGTGACTATGCAGTCTTGCAACCTCTACGTCTGCCTCTCCAACCTCTGCATTGTTCCCCTGGTGTTGTTCCTGACTCTCTGTTCCATACTTGCTCCCTCTTGCTGCTCTCCAGATCACTACTTAGAATTTTTTAGCTAACCCCACTCCAGAAATCAAAATGACTGGTCTCCCTCAGTGTATTCTCAAACTAACCCTGAAGCCTCTTCTTATACTTTTCCTGTTGGTCTTTCAACGACCGAGATTAAATCTCTAATCAAAGGATAAGATTAGATTTGGCTTGATCCATGACTTTTGGAACCTTCTAACCCAATTTTATATTAATACCCATTAATATTTTATTTTTCCTAAGTTTAGACTTAGGAACTCCATTAAAATATTAATTATTTTAATATCTCCCAAACCAATTAGAATCTGCCCAAACCATTGCGTGGTCTTGGAGATCTCATGTGCTTTAGCCTCTTCATCAATTTTGATGGCTAGAGCACATCTAATGTTACCCCAAATCAACATTCATCACCTTGTGATTGCATAACCTTACATTTCCATTACCATATGGGTTCAAATTTGTATTTTCCAAAGCTATTAATTTCAAGTATTTGAAGTAAATTTATGATTAAAAGTTAGAAAAATAACATGTATTTGCTTATACCTAAAGGTGGAATGAGTTCGGTGACATGTGTAGGTCATTTGGAAGCTTCCAAGGCACCCTTATATGGCCTCCCAAGATCAAATTCGAATTTCAACTCAAGAGGTGGACCATATTCCAAGGAGAAATATCATGGAGATCTTTATGAGTCATGGGATTTGTATCTAGTATTTAGGGATAAGTTGAGACGAGTAGGGATCTAGTAGATATTTAAGGGATCTACATTTATTGAGTAGATATCCCTAATTCATGTATAAATAGGAGGAGCTTCCTTCAAAGGAAACTAACAGTTGTTAGTTATTCATTAGCATTAGATCTATCATTTAGCATGAATAATATAATTTTCTTTCAATTATGAGCTATGAGTGTTGTGTGATTCTTAAGAGGTGGTAGTTGTTCATGTGTGCTCATTGAGGAATGGAAGGATCCCCATCAACCACAATCTGCATACAACTGTAACATAGTTTTATTTTTGTTATTTCCTTTCTTGCAAGTGTGTTTTTACTTTCATGCAAGTGTGATTTCATTTCCTAGATTGTCATTAAACTGCTTGCTTTCTATATTATCATAGTTTACTTACTTTCCAATTATTTTATATTTGCTTCTTATAGTTGTTCATCGATAAGTTTAATTCAGTTTTCTTTGATTCTAATTGTAATATGCATTTCCATTCTTTATTTCCATTCTAAACAAACCTCCTACAACAGTCTCATCTGAGGTCCCATATATTTTGGTTTGCTTCTAAGTTTACAAAACCCCTGGGTTGACAAATTAAATGATAGGGATTTAACATACAATTAAGTCACCCTAGATTTTGGCACCGTTGCTGGGAAAGCATACTTAGATTTAACTAGTTAGGAAGATTGTTTAGAAAGTATTTTCATTAAGGTTATTTGCATTTAGACAAAAATTAGAAAAAATAAAACATTCATTGAATAAAACCCCATTCACTAAAAAAAATAAAAAAAAAAAAAAAAAAAAACTATCCACATCATGAATTCCTAGTTTTGAAGGTAGAAGAAATGGCTGGAGATGGTGAAGATGAGGAAAACCCTTTTGGATTTCCCGTTCAAAAAACTGATATTAATGTTCATATGAAGAACATCTCTCCATCTGTACTTCCTATCTTTAATGGTATGAGATCAAAAGACCCATAAACTTTTCTACGTGAATTTGAAATAATTTGTAGGTCTTATGGCTACTTATTACACATTCAAAAGTTGAATTTGTTTCCAGCGACATTGAAGGATAGAGCTCTTAAATGGTTCATGACTTTAGGAACAAATTCTATAAGGACATGGGATGATATGAAAAGAGTATTTTTGGAAAAATACAAAGATTATTTTATAAACCACGACCTTAGAAATCAAGTCTTTAAGATGAACCAAAAAGAGGATGAAAGCTTAGAAGATTTACTAGAGAGATTTACATATCATGTCAAAAGAGCTAAATTGCATAATTTAGGATTAGACACATTAAAAACTCTCTTACTAAATGCTATAAGGGATGAATGGATTGATCTTCTTAACCTGGTGAGAAAAGGAGATGTTTCACAATTGTCATTTCAAGAGATTTGTGAATTGTGTAAGAACATATCAAGAGGAAAAGAACAATATGCAAGATCCCCTTAGGATTCTGTTATGGAAAAAGTAAGTCAACATCAATATTGGTAAGTCAAATTGAACTTAACAATTTGCTAGACATTTTTGGTAATTTAAAAAAAAAAAATTGATATACTAAGAAT
Source organism: Pinus taeda (assembly GCA_000404065.3). Taxonomy (NCBI): domain Eukaryota; kingdom Viridiplantae; phylum Streptophyta; class Pinopsida; order Pinales; family Pinaceae; genus Pinus; species Pinus taeda. Next base: position 42,244 of record APFE031553190.1, on the reverse strand, counting down.
GCAAAACAAGCAAATAGTTGAGAATGTTGCTTCATTTATGTTTTTCCCTAAATGCAAAAAGAAACATGCTTTGCATGAATGTCCACTTGATAACATTAAAATGTATGAAATTTGTGCAGGATCACATACTACTAAAGATTGTCCATCATTACGAGGGTTAAAGGCAGTTTACCAAGGAGAAAATCAAACATTGGAACAATTTTGTTATGAAGCTCCAAAAAGATCATGGCAACCTCATCAACTTGGTATGATGCAAGATTTTACTTCTCAATTTCAAAGTTATGCACAACAATCTCAAAGTAATTGGAAAAAACCCTTGCTTTGGAAACCTTGGCCATCTCAATCCCAACCTCAAAACCAATCTTGGAAACAAGGTTGGCAAGGGCCTTACAGAAGAAATCCACCATATCCTCAATCTTTTCCTCACTATCCTCAATGCCAAGCTCAATGCTATTCATACTATTCACCTCCACCACAACATCCATTTCACGCTCAATTGACCTCAATTCAACTATTACCATCTGCACAAGTACCCCAAAGATCCTTTTCCACTCCACTACCTACACAACCATTTGGAATCCCCAACAATAAAACACCTCAATCCACTCATAATGTTGAGGTACTGCAAAATAAAGCACCATTTGCCATTGAAGAACAACAATCAGAAGAGGAAAAATATTTAGGTAACTTCCAAGAATCATGGATGCATGTTAAAGAAGAGAAGTTGTTGAAACCTAAGTTTCATGTAGGTCTATCACCCGATTCTATGAATGAAGATCACATCTCTGAAGACTTGCATGGCATGATATCATAAAACCAAGGAAGACAAGATTACATTGAATCTTGGTTTAAGAAAGTTATCGGATCTCAGGATTCCATTCTTCAGTATCTTCTAACATTATTCAAATCAAGGTAGTTGGTCTCTCATATACCAATACATATCAAAGAGTATATTTTAAACACGAATATGAGTCTACTCGTGATCTTGTTATGCAAATGGATGCATTGGAAATTCTCTTATACTTAAAGAATGTTTCATTTATTTTTCAATAGAATAGGACTAACAAATAAAAACAAGTTTTTGTGAATTTTTAGGATAAAATTTGCGATTTTGTGGTGCAGTAAGAGCCACACATCTGCTAACCCTTTGCAGAAAAATTGCAATAAAACAAACGATTGTGAACAAGGAGCACAAGCAAAGATCAGGAGTGATAATTTCAAGTATGAGATCAATTCTTTTCATGTTATGCTATGCATCCAGATTTTTAAAGAGAGGAATCGATTAATAAAATCTTGAGCATACTCTCTTCTTGGGCTTCATGTGACTTGGAAGATCAAAAAATCGAACTTAACAAGTTAGCTTTCAAATTCAAAATAAAATGAAAAAAATTGACAGAAATTTAAATTCAACATTGAAATGATTTTTTTTTTTTAAGAATCTCAAAACCGTCTTTTCGAAAACGATTCAAAACTTGTCAAAATTCTGCTCCATTTAAAAAAAACGTACACATAAATGAATGAGTTTGAAAATCATGGATGTCTGTTTGAAAATCATAAAGAATAACAAGGAGTCTTTTTTATCAAAACCTTGATGAAATTAAACTTCTTAAATTTGTAAACAAGTATGACCCTACTAATAAGTACCACATATTACGTCTCTACAACTACTACATCATGAACACTTGTTCATTGTTTGTGAACTTTTGAAGGCAAACTTATAGGAGTTCAACAAGTTTAATAGAGAGTTTGGAGGAGAGGTTTATTTTACTATGCCAAGAATATAGTCAATTGCTATTCAGTGTTTGGACGCATTACAATTCTTACATAAACTTGGTCTTATTCATTGTGATCTGAAGCCTAAGAACATTCTTGTGAAAAGCTACAGTAGGTGTGAGGTGAAGGTTATCGATCTTGGTAGTAGGTGTTTCAAAACATATCATCTTTGCCCATATGTGCAGTCCCGATCCTGTTGAGCACCAGAGGTTATACTTGGGCTTCCATATGATAAGAAGATAGATATATGGTCCCTCAACTGCATCTTTGCAGAGCTTTGTTCAGGCAATGTTCTTTTTCAAAATGAATCATTAGCAACGCTGTTAGCTAGGATAATTGGAATAATTGGGCCAATAGAGGTAGAATGGGGCATGATACACACAAATATTTCACAAAAAGACTTTAGTCTTGAAGGATTTATTGATTTTGTTTCACATCTTCTTGAAATAAATCCAAAAAAAACGGCCAATAGCAAGAGAGGCATTTCAACATCCTTGGCTTTCCTATACTTATGAGTCCATCTCATCATAAGCCTATATTCGTGATTTGAATCTATTCCTCAGGATATTTTTAAAGATTCTTCAGTGATGGCATCTACTTGAATTTCTCTTAAAGTACTTGCAACATTGAGAAGATTTCTTCCAACCAAAATATTGATTTTGTTCCCTAAGCATTTGCCCGAATGCGTAACATATCTAAAACGCATTTTGTAACCGAATGAAAATGAATCTCAGAAAAATAAAACATGGGTTTTTCTCAGAACAGGGTGAGTTATGTTGGTCGTGAGCGATTTCCTCAAATTCATAACTGTTTGAGAGATTTTTGGGGTTCTTTGGAGCCTTATTTGCGAGGTTGCGTGAGAAGAACGTTTTCAATTAAATGCAGAGACAATTGCAGCCATGATGGAAGGAGAAAATTCGATTTTCTCCTGCAAACAATCTGCCAAGAATCCAATATCCCTGATCTATAGGAGGTAGATCCGTCGCGGAGATGGGCATCAAGTCTCATTTTTGTTGATCCTGCTTCAGCACTTACTTGCAAACAAAAACATGTAATGTGAAAAATTTCCAAACGTTTTTTATGCAAATCAAAATCTGTTGGGAAGATCTGTTTTTCAAGTGAAGAATACGTGTTTGCAACGTCTTTATCGATTCGAAGAAAGACGGAGATCTCACAGTCCATTTGTTGATTAACTTTTGGATAAATTAACTTCGCCACTTTATAACACATTTGAAACCTTTGGCATATTGGTAATGTCTTGAGTATGAAAGAGGTGAGTGAAGAGTTCAAATCAAGTGGAGCAACTTAGTTTTTCATTCAACATTTTGACAGCCATACACTAATCCTTCAAGCAAAATGGTTGGATTAGTTAAAATTATTGCCGAAAATCCTGGAATGCAACTCGCTGGTTTAAATGAGTTTTGATATTTACAATTGTGTGAACTAATGCTTATACTTTCAAGTATCATGCAGGAAGAGCAACTATGAGAGAATTTGATTTAATAAATTTGATTTTAGCCACAGAAACTGCGCAATTTTGTAGTTGAACAACAATCCTGTCATTGAAAATTACCATGACAATTTTCATTGTTTCACCCAAATTTGAAATCAGCCTAACTTTCTCATACGACATTGGATTTCGACAGTTCAAGCATCGTTGGAAAGATATTGACAATATCTACACAATGAGAAAGCTATCATCAGAGTTTGAAACGGTATAGAATGAAGAAATTGCTGAAAAGACACAACAGGTAACTTGAGGCACTAATTTCGAGACATGTAAAAATTCTTTTGGTTTTCCTTCGTAGATTTGTTCTATTAGTATCAATTCTCAATTTTTTTTGTGTAAATGTCATAAATAGAGAGATTGATCACCTCTCTCTTATGATAAACTTACATTTCATTGCAGAAAAAGTACTAAGTTTTTGCAGGTTCCAAGAAGATAAACAAACGACCACAAGCAAACAACGTCTTTTAAAGACCACATTTCATAAATACATCCTCAGAGCAACATCAAAGATTAGACTTCAAGCATGAGGACATGCTTTTGGGTAAGCCAAGGGGGAGAATGTCATCACATCCATCACATCATTGAAAAGCCTCTCAGAGACCACATTTCTTTCACAAGAAAATGATCAAAGCAGCAACAAAAATGAAACATCAATGCATGAGCACATGATGTCAGATCAGATTCATCAGTTGAAAGCTTTCAGATGCCAGTCTCACCATTGCATTCCTCCTTTTTCAGTAAATAAAACCTTCATTGCATTCCCACTTCTTCAGTGAATAAATTTTTCATTCCATTTTCCTTTTCATGTTCTCAAATTAAACCTTGATCCACTATTCATTTTCCTTCACAGTCATTATACTTTCCTACCTCTCTTTCACTAACCTATAACCCAACAATAAAACATTCATTTCCTCTACAAAGCTGATTCATTACATTTTCTTTCCATTTTTCAAATAAACCTTGATCCACTGCAAAACTTTTTCATTCATAGTCCTTCAAAATCATTGTTTCTTGCTCGCGTTAGATGATGGAGGATTCTTTAAGGCCTCCCTTCTAACAAGTCTTGGCCTATTGACATCAGCACATTATCTAGGTTCAAGGCTAGAGTCCTTAGTAGTACCTTGAGGCTAGTATGCCTTAATGACAGGATCTCTCGCCAGCGATCATGGGAATATACCAATGTCCCTTAATCGTTGGATCTTGCAAGTGGCTCGACATCAGCTCATCTATTTGCCCTTCGCAAGATGTACTTAGGTACCTTGGCACTCAATGACATTAATGGTGAGTTTCCTCGCATTGGTTAACGACATTCATCAATGGTCGGTAATCCAATGACTTCTCTTCATGCTCGACATCGACACATTTATTCGCATGACTAGAATTGTACTATCGGTTTTGTAACGATTGAAGACTACATCATTTTAGCAGTTTGCAACAGATCAATTTGTCATAACAACAATAAAGATTCAAACCTTGTCATCAACAAAGAGAACACAGAAGTAGATCCAAATTTCTTTGTTTACATACTCCATGATCCGACAACATCAACAGCCAAACTCTTCAGCATCCACAACTCATGTACATTGAGGGTAATTAAAGGTATGTGGTTTTCTAATTTTTAGTCATGCAATTCCTTAAAATGCTAAAAATTGTAACTTTGGAAAGTTCCGCACTTCCTTTTTCACATTGTCATATCTCTAGTTGGAGGGGGAATTCATGTTCATACCTATTATTCACATTTCGCGATATATATCACATTCATATTCTATTATCACCTTTTATATGTCATATATGTCCTTTATACACATCATCCTAACCAACATACTTTTCCAAACAACTACTATTGCATTATGATTCAAAACATTACATGTTTTGCCAATGATGATCATAGAATGAATGGTTGATTAAATGTTTTCAAAGTCTTTTGATGCAACACAAAAATAACACAAGTATTGTTCACGAGAATCAATACTAATAAAAGTTGGTTGCCACACAAGAACCAACCAAAGTAATATGTTGCAATCAAATATTTTTCAAAAGGACACTTCGCAAAAGGAACAAAGTTATCAAATGATTATGCAAAGTTGAAAGAAGAATTAACATCAGCCAAAGTTCATACAAAAGCAAGACAATTCAAAAGATCAAATCATAATTAAAGTAAATCAATGCAATAGATTGCATGAGGACATGCAATAACTCCAGTTGGGGGGTATGTTGGGCCTCCAAAATATCTTCAAAATGTCATACACATTCACTCCATTCTCAGTTTATTGCCTCATTTCATCACCTTGTCATCACATAACCTTACATTTCCATTACCATATGGGTTCATATTTACATTTTCTAAAGTTATTAATTTCAAGTATTTAAAGTGAATTTGTGATTAAAAATTAGACAAATAACATGTATTTTCTTATACCTAAAGGTGGAATGAGTTTGGTGACATGTGTAGGTCATTTGGAAGCTTCCAATGCACCATTATGTGGCCTCCCAAGATCAAATTCGAATTTCAACTCAAGAGGTGGACCATATTCCAAGGAGAAATATCATGGAGATCTTTATGAGTCATGGGATTTGTATCTAGTATTTAGGGATAAGTTGAGACAAGTATGGATCTAGTAGATATTTAAGGGATCTACATTTATTGAGTAGATATCCCTAATTCATGTATAAATAGGCGGAACATCCTTCAAAGGAAGCTAACAGTTGTTAGTTATTCATTAGAATTAGATTTATCATTCAACATGAATAATATCATTTTCTTTCAATTATGAGTTATGAGTGTTGTGTGATTCTTAAGAGGTGGTAGTTGTTCATGTGTGCTCATTGAGGAATGGAAGGATCCCCATCAACCACAATCTGCATACAACTGTAACATAGTTTTATTTTTGTTACTTCCTATCCTGCAAGTGTGTTTTTACTTTCATGCAAGTGTGATTTCATTTCCTAGATTGTCATTAAACTGCTTGCTTTCTAAATTATCATAGTTTACTTGCTTTCTAATTATTTTATATTTTCTTCTTATAGTTGTTCATAGATAAGTTTAATTCAATTTTATTTTATTCTAGTTGTAATATGCATTTCCATTCTAAACAAACCTCCTACAACAGTCTCATCTGAGCTCCCATATATTTTGGTTTGCTTCTAAGTTTACGAAACCCCCGGGTTGACAAATTAAATGACAGGAATTTAACATACAATTAAGTCACCCTACAAGGTTTATGGGGAGCAATCAACTTCCTCATAATGCCCCCTTTCGCACACAACTCCTTGAAGGCATTGGAGACATATTCTCCCCCATTGTCACTTCCCACTGACTCGATCTTCTTCCCTGTCTAGTTTTCTACCAAGGCCTTAAACTCCGAGAACTTGGTTAAAATGTCATCTTTATTCTTCATAAAGAATATCCAAGTTTCACGACAATAATCATCAATGAAAGTAACATAATACATGTGTCTCATAAGAGATGAAGAAGAGAAGGGTCCACACACATCTAAATGCACTAACTCCAAAATACCTTTGGCTCTGGTGTCTCGACCTTGAAAAGAAGTCTTGGCAAGCATCAGTTTCACACTTCATTCTCGTCAAAATTGCATGTTGGTAATCCCGTGGATATCTATTGAAGAATCTTTAGCGCCCCATGATGCAAGTGTCCCATGCGCCTGTGCCAGAGTTCTCCAATATCTCTACTCTGTTCATCACTTGCCTTGCTGCTCAAGGCTACGCAAGTGTCAACCTGCAACTTGTATAGGTTCCTCATCCTCACACCTATTTGCTTCAATGATCCAGAAGCTAGGTGCTTGAGGTACGCCTTACCTCCACTGAAGATGACGTCATATCCCTTGTCCTTAAGGGTTGCTACTAAAACCAGGTTCTTCTTCAACCCTAGAACATAGAGAACATCTTTGAGATGGAGAGAGTTCCTAGACTCCCTCTCAATGTTGACAGTACCAACTCCCTTGGTTTCATACTTTCCATTAACTCCAAGCTCGATATGAACCTGCATGTCCTTCTCTTCTAGTTGGCTAAAATACTCCCTATTCTTGGTCATATAGAAAGAATCTCCCAAATCAATATACCATGTGTTACTGCCTACTGAGCTTTCTATGCAAGCTATCAATGAGAAGTCTTTCTCAAACTGAGAAGCAAACCCATCTACCTCAATTAATGCAACAACACGATCCTTACCAGATCCCTTCTTTTGCTTTGTACACTTAGTAGCATAGTGCCCAAACTCGTGGCAATTGAAGCACTTGATCTGCTCAGATCCTTCTTGTCGCCCTTCTGACTGGACTCGCCCCTTCCCTTTGCCTTTCTTACCCTTGGCTTTACCTACAAGAGAAAAATTCTCCTCGTCATCTGTCTTAACTAATCTCCCTTCTCTGGTTCCTCTTCAAATCTCTTCTTGTATGCAGTCAATCCATAACCTTTCCCAACTAGGAAAGTTCTCTCTCCCACTTACAACATCCTAGAAGCCCTGCCAAGACTTCTGAAGTCCAAGTAAGGCAAAACTCACAAGCTCATGATCAGATACAGTGACACCCATGCCACCTAGTTCATCTCAAACCGAAGTGAACTTCATAAGATATGTGGCGACGGGCTCTCCTTGTTTCATCCGGGTACTCCTTAGCTTCTCCTTAAGAGAAAGCTTCCTGGCATCACTGGTACTTTGATATAATTTTAATATGGCTTGGAACATCTCATATGTTGTCTTCTTCTCATGGATGTGGGAAACTATATGATCTTTGACCCCTTCTAGAATAATCCTCCTTGCCTTGATGTCATTCTTATTATTTTGGGAAAATTGTTGGGGATCTTGAGGTGGTGCTATTGCTTGCTAGATAAATTCTCCCACCCCATTATCTTCCAACACTACTGTGATCCAACCTTTCCAAGAGATGAAGTTCGATGTCCCCTCTCTAATCAATGATCAACTCTCAATCCTTGGTATGCCATTCTCCTTGTCCAAGAAACTGCTCTTCACAATTCGAATCGCTGTCCTCCAACAAAATTGATCTCCTTAGTGCTAGTATTTATTTTGTTCACTGCTCTGATACCATGTAGATATTCCATGAAAATTCTTCTCTTCTTGAATGAAAATTTGCTCTACTTTAGTTGCATGAAATCATAACAGAAATAAACACAGTCACACAATAGAAAACGCAATATTTTTGTAGGAAACTCAACTAGGAAAACCCTCTGTTTGCTTGAGAATTTTATTGATAGAAATTTGAGCAATAGATCTCTTACAATACAACTGTTCCAATAAAAAAAAATATTGTTCTCTCTCTGCTTGTCCTAAACTTGAAACACTTGCAAGAACCCTAATCCTGCTCCTTGATTTCCTCCTAAATCCTTGCACATAGGCTGCTCCTATTATTTAGGAATTAATTCCTAAATTCTACTGCATATCCCAAGGAAAATCTCCACTACCAATCTCTGCACAATCTTCTCTTGAATAAGCTCTCCTTCTCACAAGTTCGATCTCACACAAACTCGTGCTCAATAATAATGACACAGTGAGCGCCTTCATCCTCCTTATAAGCAAATCGAATAGGCTAAATATGGCAAGCTTTATTTCTGGAAATGGAACGTGTGATTGATGAATTAACTAACTCGTGTAACTCATCTAGTCTAAATTTAAAACTTGAGACTTTTCACTTGTTTTTTTCCCAATTATAAGTCGCACTAGAAGACAACAAACTAAGCCTTCCACTCCAGCACATAAGTCAAACTGCTTCATGAACTCATCTTGATTTTTAGGAACTTATCCTAATTTTTAGGGACATGTGCATGTTAAAGAAGATCAACTCGAGGTCCTTCTTGACTAAGGCACAAGTCAAGAAGACCTTCGCTCGCTACTTTTCAACATTTGTGAGAGTTTGGGAGATTCAAGATTGCCATCACCATTGGAGAGCCAAAGAGGTAGGGTCTAGTCCCAATTTTTTTTCCATGTAACATTTTTGTTTCTCATATGTTGAATAAATCTCGAATCTAGATGTTCTTATTCTCTTCTCCTACTCTTTCCCATTCCCTCCCTCATTTTATTGCAGGGAATAATCTCAAGCTTCAACAAAGATGATGGGTATATGGCTTAGCCTTATCTTGTTGGTTCCATGTTTTTGCTATGACGACGGTGTTGGGAAACAGAAGAAGTGATGAAGATGGTGAAGAAGTGGGTAGTGGTGGATTAGGATACCCTGGAGAAGAGGAGGAGTACCAAGAGGAAGAAGAGGAGGAGGATAATGGGAGTGAAGATGATGGAAAGAATAAAAGGGTAGACCATAAACCCTCGTGGCAATACGTTACAAGGCTTGGAGGAGGGAAAGGGGGTGGAACCACTAAATTTGTATGCCCCATTGAAAATCTACTTAAACATGTTCATATACCCATCTCAAAAGGCATATATGTGGAAAAATGCCATGGGATGGAAATAAGCAAATAGGAATCAAAACTTGTGCAAATGTGCCAACACAACAAAGAGCCAAATATATAAGGGAAGAGGAGGAACCACAATACAAATAAAAAAGATCAAATGGTGAACATGACACCACTAGCACACATAGAACAAGAACTCCATCAACATCCACCCATGGTAGTGGATTCGCAGTCACAAGCACAAACATCCCTTTATGGCATAGAACAATATCAGAATTGCTTGATCAACGTTGTAGGGATGACGTGGATGCAAAAATTTTCCGGTTTCTCCTTGCATGTGGCATACCATTCAATGTTCTTCGCTCACCTTATTGGCATGAAATGGTTTCTACCATCAATGATGACCCTAAAGGATACAAGAGCCCTGGGTATGACAAAGCTAGAGCCATGGGACTTGATAAGGAAAAAGCTAAAATAAAAAATGCTTTGGGTAAATTCATAAATGCTGGGAATAAACATGGTGTATCCATTGTATCTGATGGTTGGACAAATGTAAAAGGCAAGCCATTGATAAGCTTTCTTGGTGTGTCTGTTCATGTTGTTGATGTAGTTTTCCTTTCATTTGATGACTACTTAGATAAGTTCAAGACCAACATCAACATTGTAGAACCGTTAATTCAAACAATTGAAAGTATTTGGCCATACAATGTCATCCAAGTCAATACTGATAATGCTTCTAATTGTAAGGCAAGGGGAGAAATCATTAAGGATAAATACCCCAACATATTGTGGTCTGGGTGGTTGATTCACACAATGAACCTTTTAATGCATGACATTATTAAGATAAAGGAACCTTAATACAAATGGATTGGTTCATTGTACAAGAAAGGCAAGAAATATAAGATTTATTACCAATCATAGCAATGCCCATGGCCTTTTCGGCAGTCACTCAAGGTTGGAGCTATTGAAGATTGGAAAGACTAGATTTGCTAGTTATTACCTCACCTGCAGGCACCTTTTGAAGGTAAGAGAGTCATTGGCTAGCATGGTATCAAGTGAATCATGGTAGGTATTAAATGACAAGGTTACAACCGCATCTGACAAGGAAGATTTTCAAGAGGTCGAGGCCACCATTCTTGATGGTCAGTTTTGGGCAAGTGTGAATAATGTTTTGCAGTTCATCAAACCCATTTACAACATGATTTGTTTTGAAAATACAAATGCATCGGTGATTGGGGAGGTGTATGAGAAAATGGATATCATGCTAGGGAAAATCAAAGATATTGTTCAATCGAAAGATCTCATCTTGTATGATCATATTCACAAACATGTGGTCAAAAGGTGGGATAATCTTGATGTTCCACTCCATGCCTTGGTGTATATGTCCTTACGCCAAAATACTACTCTCTATCATGGTTGATCAAACTTGCACCTGGGGGTGGGGTTAAGAGAAAACCACATACAAACACCTAGGTACAAAATGGGTATATGCTAGCATTAGACAAGTTAGTCCCTAATAGGGAAGAGTGTGCTAGATTGCGTGGAGAATTAAGCAAATAGTTCAGTCAAATTGGAGTTTTTGGTTCTTTGCATGCAATCAATGATAGAGATAGATGATAGGCTCATAGGAAGGGTGATAAAATTGTAAATGTTGCCAGATGTCCTGCAACCCTTAAATAAGATCTGGAATTTTACCCCTAAGAGGGTTCTCTTGTTGAAATGTTTTGTGTATTTCATGGAGTTTTCAGTATGTGTGTATGGATGCTTACTTATATAGATTGTTCTCTTTGAAGTCAATCATTGCGAGTAATTAACCACATAGAAGATAAGCACATTAACTGATTAACTGTTTGACTCGAATCCATTGAGCACTTCTGACCTGCCCATAATAATATGGATCATAAGAGCATCTATATATAATTATAGATAAATATGAAGATAGATAGAGTGAGATAGGATGTCTTGGTTTAAATTTGATAAGAACGGTTGAGAAAAAGCAAAGGGATATCTACAATAGATTTAAAGGATTTGTAACCAGCAAGCAATAATCAAAGACAAGTGAACATGAAACGGTTGTGTGGAAAAGTAATCAATGAAACACTGGACTGCAAATAGCACAATGCTTCAGTTTCTGATCTACGCACGAAAATCCTTTACATAAATGTTTTAAGGGCTTGTAAGAATGGACACTTTTGAACCTACTCCTAAGTAAATATTTTTCGTTACCTAAGAATCTCATTTGGCCCCTTTTAAGAAATTGCCATTGGCGTTAACATATTATAAATTTAATGTAAATGATAAAACAATATAAACTGTCAACAACTTCAATGAAGCTGAATAGAAATAGTAGGGAAGCTAGGCTGGTGCAAATGAACATCCGGACATCCTTGTCTTCTAAAGGCCAAGCCTAAGTTTATCACAACAACCTAACCGAAACTGAATATGTTCCAGCAAGGCAATTGGATAGCCGAAGTCAATCACAAAAATGTAACCAAAACTGAATATTTTCCAGTAAGGCAATTGGATAAGCTTAGGTTATAGGATTTCCACTACTTGATGCAAGTGCGTGAAGTTTAGCTATTATTAAGGATATGTTTTTGGTATGTATATATATATATATATAAGATGTAAGGAAAACTTGAAAAGTTTAGGTAATGATGATAATATGTTACAATTAAGGATATCATAATGATGTATGGAGTAGTTTCCTATTTAAATGGATTGAGATTTATTCTTTTGGCATAAAAAATAGTTCCATGATGTGTTGAAGGCTGTATAATATTAATAAGGGAAGAGTATGGAGTGTGTTGACAATTACTGCGGTTTATTTTTGTAGTTTTCCTTAGAATTATGTATCAGCATCTAATATCTCATAGAATATTAGATTTTTCTGTTGCCTCTGCCTTTGATTGCTATAATTTGCTGGTTCTATGAATCTGACTTCTTGACATAGTGAATAAATCTGTGTTGCAAAATATTGAAGCTTGCAGAGGAAGCAAGTTCATCCTCAGAAGAAGGCAAGGAACCTCACAGCTGCTGATGCATCACATCTCCTAGCGAGAATGAAGAGAGATAAAATTGGTCCAAGCAACTTTATCCATTACTTGTTCCCGTAATCTGCTTAAGATTGGTGAACAAACATGCAATAAATAAGATTCAGCTAGCAGATTACATTTGTATTTTGAAGCTACACACACGCAGCCTTAATGCAATACGAAGTCTAAGACATAAAGTAAAATAAGCCATACTTCCAATAGTTTTTGAAGATTGTAGTATGTGGATGTAATCTATATAAAGAAAACACCTGCTAATTATGGATTGTCTAGGAAAAAAAGAGTACTGATGTTGGTCAGAATTTGGTATTCTGCTTAGCAACAGAGGAAGAGGAGTTGCTTCACATAAGATAGACCGAGTAATTTTTAACTAAAATATGCCTACGAATATTGAATGAAAGATTAAACAAATAGATGATTTTCAAATGTACTCAAACAGTTGAAAGAAGCAATGCACATTGAGAAAAAAACGACTGGTTAATACTTTTTATCTACAGATCACATATTGGCAGTGAAGGGATTATTGTGACAATGTTCTTCCTTCCTTTGATCCTCGGAGCACGTGTTTCATCCTTGGAGGTTATAGGTTCAAATCTGGAGGGGATGTGTATGTGTTTCATTCTTGAAGGCTATATGTTCAAATCTGGAGGGGACAAGGTATGTATGTACATCTCTATAAACCAAGTAGTCAAATACCTGCATGGAAGGGTTTATTTTCCCACAAACAATGGTGATCTTATGCATAGATATTTGGCATCTAGCTTGTACAGCTTGAGTGGGCCTAATGGTTAAGACTCAAGAGCATGTGCTCCTCGTAAGAGAGGTCACAGATTCAAAACCAGATGCGGGTAGAATTTGTACATGTTGATAAATTAACATTAGCCCACTGCAATATGGCTCAAGGGGTAGGCATTCCCACTCCGAAGGATGTCTTGGCCCCTTTCCAAGTCACAAGTTACTGCGAATGGGTTGTACGTATTAAGCTCCACCTAATTTTTGGTTAAAACAATTATTTGACATCTAGCTAGACTGTTACCTTAAAATTAGATTAAATTGTTGGTATTATTATCATTAAAAGAATTGATATGGATATAGATGTACCTCCAAAATTAAGTTTAATAGAACCGGAAGAGATTGCCTTGCTCACATAAAGTCCTAGAATGGTTGCGTGCTTTCCGCCATATGATTCACCAACAATGAAAAGAGGGTTGTTTTGTACATCCCTATTTGTCTCCAAAAATCTTTTCAGAAAAGTTAACAAGTCTTTTGCTGCTTCTCCGTCTGATGTAACTGCCAATCTGTGGTTTTCTACATAGCTAAAACCTGCAGAAAAGGAGGTAGCAATTGACCATCAAGATTAAATGAATCACATAGTTTCAATGCTTGTATTTCATTCTTATAGTTATGTGGTTTTCTCAATTGCTTTTGAAATTGGAAGGTGAATTAAACCATTGAGCAAGCTTCTAATACCTGTACCAACAGGGCTGTCCTGCACACCATTGTATTTATCATTGTATGCAAAAATCACAGCAGCAGAGGGGAATGAGTTTTCAGTAGCTGAAGGTTTAAATATACAATGCCCAAATTGACAATCATTAGATTATTTAGGCTAATGGAAAATAAAATGCTGTCACGCATACGAAGAGCCTTCTCTCCAATTCTACGGTACTCATTTAGGCTCCATGGTTTTCCTACTGCATGACCAATTATGAAATGTATAAAATTACCACAAATAAGAGATGTGCTTTTTGCAACCAAGTTGAATTCCGATGTCTCAAATGTGTGTCCAGTGGTCCAATTTCCTCAAAATTTCCAATACCAACACCTGAAGCCCCCTGCAAAACGTACAAATCTTCATTTTAGAATCTAGACGAGTGCAGAGCTTATTCACAAGACATGGTTTTCTACTTTTATACTGATATTTAGAATATAGATAATAGCAAATGAATCCATTAGAAATAAATACAAAAGACATTTGCAATCTTATTTCTCTCTAAGATATTTCTCCCACAAAAACCAGAATCAACTAGGAAATTTCACAACTGAGATGTTCACATACAGAAAAGAGATCGTTAAAAAAACATCCTTATTAATCAGAGACAGCAACATTGCTTTGATTCTACTGCCTTGTGATCTGATAATCAGTGAAGAGTTCACTAAGTGAAATATCTTTTATGCAGTGATGACCAGAAAACAACATTCTTATTAAGTTTACTTGCAAATTCTAAGAGAAGAGGCCTTATAGACCAAGAGAATCTTAGAGGACATCAAAAGGCAAGCAAACAAACATAGAGATCTCATATTAACATTACCGGTCCGCCCTGCAACCATAGAATAAGGGGCCATGAATCTGTTCTATGTCCTGGACTGCGGTAAAGCCACCAAAAAATGTGGGCCTCTGCAG
Source organism: Pinus taeda (assembly GCA_000404065.3). Lineage (NCBI taxonomy): Eukaryota > Viridiplantae > Streptophyta > Pinopsida > Pinales > Pinaceae > Pinus > Pinus taeda. The sequence goes on along the minus strand of APFE031553190.1, from coordinate 27,126 downwards.
AATATGTATGTAACAATTTGAAACAAAATTTCAGTTTTGGGCCAAACTTCTCATAAATGATCTTATTATTAGAAAAAACAAAAAGAGAAAATATATTCTGTCATCACAACATTGACAATACAGGAAATAATTAATATATGTATTTACTTGGCCTAACTTCAATATAACCCCATTCTTCGGATCCATCTGATGTTCCGTTTCTGCTATCTTTTGCAAAGGCTGAATATCTGATGGAAAACAACACAACTATGACAAAAAACGATCCAGTTCTATTCCAGCAAACCATGTCTGATTATGCCTTATATTACTGATGGTCTTTGAAGTTGTTCACAGATTCCCTTTTTAATCTTTCTGAATCAAAAATTCATTTCATACCGAGCCTCATGCAGTCCACCATTTTATATATCAATTCCGACTGTATGACTCACTGTTCTGTAACCAAACAATGCGGTTAGCTGTCGTTGTGTTTGCTGTATATGACTTGTAGAGCGTCTTTAAAGGCAAAATCCATGAACATGCGTGATTTTGCCATAATTATGTGTCTAGAAATCCGGTTGATTTCTATTTATGAAGTTACTGGGAGTAAATCGAGTGTGGGGCTCTAGTGGTAGACAGATTCGGATTCAAAGGATATCCATAATCCATCACATGGGAAGAAATATGAGTTCTAGAAAAACAAAAAACAAAAAAACAAAAAACTACATCAATAGATTTATTATTTATATTAATATAAAAACTATCAGTGAGGTTGTTAATTATTAACTTGGATCTCCAGAGTTTTGATGTTGTTAATTACTAATTCAGATTTTGAATTGTGATGTTGTTAATTACTAACTCAGACTTAGGCCAATTTCGATGTCGTTAATTATTAAATTGAAATTCTGGAATTTTGGTATTTGAAATCCATTTACAAGTAATCCCACTTATACTACTTATGTTACAGTTAACTGTCACTGTCATGACTGTCATTTAAGAGATCATATTAACATTCAACTCCTCTTTGGTATTGTAACTCTTGAAGTCATCCACCTATGCAAACAATACTGTCAATCAAGTGTAATTTTGTGTTCGTTTACAGTGGGTCATAAATAGTGCGATCTTCATGTGCAGGGGATTGTCACGATCAAGTGAGTCAACGCCAATCACGAATCTCAACACGATCAAGTGAGTCAACGACAATTTTTGAGTTTCACACTAACTCAGTGGACGTTAAAAATTATCGAGATCCTTGATTTTCATGCCTGTGTTGAAGTGCAAATATCTCAGCAGTAGTCTATAACGCGACTTTTTGAAAGCTTTTTCAGCGGATTTTTTCGGTCAAAATCCGGCAGCAATTCATTGGAATCTCAAGTTTGATAACTAGTTTCTGCACAATCCATGGCTCCCAGGGGTTTTTCAGGACGCTGAATCCAAATATGTAGTTAAAAAACCATTTTAACTGCTAAAAATCAAGACTTAACCTCATTTCTTCTGCCAGATTCCGTCACCGGAATCTCCAAAAAGTCGCATTATAGACAACTCCAATATCTCAAGGCTTTAGATTAAATACAACATTGCAACGCATTTGAGACGTGAAATTTTGGATTACGAAGTATAAGCAAAACATTAGTTATTTGTTATTCTATTTTTTCAACAATATATATTTCTTTAATTATATGAGAGTTTCAATTTCGAAATATAAAAATTATAACTTATAATTATTTATGTAATTTAGTTTTCTTATTAGTAGTTTATGTTAGTATTCATTTTTTTTAAATATGTTTTTTCTTTGTTAAAGAATTTTATAAATTGAAAAAGATTGATTTTAAATATGATATAAGATTTTTTTTTTTTTTAATTATTTTAAAAACTAATTTAATTAAATTAATTATAAAAATAAAGGTTACATAAATAATAGTACTTCTTCTTTAATGGTTAATATAGCTTAATTACACTAAAAAATGATAAAACATTAAAAGTCATCACAAAAATAAACAAACTAATATAAATAATTTTATTGTAAATGCTATTCACAAAAATAAGAAATATTTGATTAATTAATAATGTCTTATAATTAATATATTACAACTTATATCCCATATATGTATGCTTTTTTTTTATTTAGATAAAAAATATTATATATTTTAAATTTATCAAAATATGTTTTTAATTATAGTAGATAAGTCATTTTAAATTGAGGAAATGAAATAAGAGAAAAAAGAAAAGAAGAAAAATAAGCTAAATAAAAATGAAATTTAAACTAAAACAAAAAATTAGTTAATTTACTCAGAAATGAAAGTATTAAACAACCTATAATAAAAACCTTCAACCACCCATCTTACAAATAAATAAATTTAAATAATAATAAAAAATAACAAAAATTGAATTCTCAATATAATTTTTTGTAAAAACAAACTAACACAGAGTTAAAACAAAATTAAGTTTTAATATTTTTGATATTTTTTAATATTTTCCTTCCTTTCTTAATTTATTAGTTTTATTATTAAAAATTTTGGTTTTCCAAACTTAATCATTTTTTTTATTCATCTCCTTTTTTTTAAATTGTTTTTATTATATCCTATTATACACATTTATACATTTTCTGTAATAGAAATAAAGTTTATTCCTTCCATCTCTTTTTTTTTATTTATTGTCATTTATATGTTTTTACAATATTAATATTATTATTATTATTATTAAAGATATTTAAATATTAATATATTTATTTTTTTTCTTTCAAATATTTATTATTAATATAATATATTTACATTTGAAAATAGAAAGATTAATTCAATAATATTCTATATCTTTTTTTCTTTAAGATGAGTTATATAATATATAATCTATATCTATATATATACAACAAGACTAACCATTTGGAATTTTTGATAAGTAAAAATGCTTATTCTAGAAGTTTATATGTACATCCTCTCTTCACATGTGACAAATCAAAACAAAGAATTAATTTTATTTTCAAAAAAACATGTTTGCATCGAATTTTCCAAAGGAAAATGCATATGTAATTTATAAATAGTGTCAAATGCCATTAATTGAAATGTTGAGCAAGGATTTGGAGTCACCAAACAAAATTACATACCCATGCAATCTTACCTAAAGAATAGTCCCATGTTTTAAGCGAACATTATCCCTACTGGCCTCAACAAATGTACTCTCCCATAAATAATGCTTCATTGTTTTCAACTGATGGAAAATAGCCCACTTTTAGATAGTTGATCCTTAGTAAGAAGGCCATGATCAATAGTTGATCCTCGGTAAGAAGGCCCTGATAAATTACTAGGTAGGCAAAAACCTAGAGCTTATAAATCACATGCATTAACCACACATTGTGTAACCTCTGAATCCACAACAGGTAAAATAAAAACACCCATGACGCTTTAAGTATAGGGGCTTGTTACACCAAATTCTTGCACTTCCCAAAATAAAGTCCAAAAGTTCAAGTGTGAGCCCTGTTACACCTCAAAGGGGGTCATTTTCACCTCACCAACCCTCCTCCCTTTTGTCTAACTATCCTCCAACTCAAGGGGGGGTTCTTCCTAGTAGACATTAGGGACTAAATGGCACAATCAAGCAAAGTTAAGAGCCCCCTAAGGATTTTACTTGCACTTCCACCAACTAATAGATATGATAATTAGGGTTTAGGGTGGATATGATTGCCAGGGATTTAGGGTAATATCAAGGCTTGAATTCAAAGGAAAAGATCCCCAAAATCATGCAACCTAGGAATCACCAAGAGAGTAAAACCCTAGCAAAGTGGTTTATATGATTTTACAAGAAAAAAGGGTGATGGAGGATAGAAGATCAATGTCTTAGAATGGCCTTATTTTTTTGTGGGAGTTATATGGAGTTAAGGTGCAATACAATTAGAGATAAATGGAGATGGATGTTGTTCCAAGGAACCAAGGGAGACAAACATGTCCCTTAGACTTCCAACTCTAGCATCCTTCAATCTTCAAAGATGGGATAAGGGAGAAAACTTAACCAAGGTCATCTAAAAAAGAGCTTGATGAGAGGTTCAAAGAGACTTGGAGCAAATTTAGCTTCAAGGACTTGGGAAGACTAATCAGTGGACCCTAGAGGCTTAGGATAGGTTGCTTGCAATTTTCAAAGACAAATAAAGGAGTTACTTAACCAAGGTCATCTCAAAAGACTTGATGAAAATCTTGCCTAAGGTTAATAAAGAGATAAAAATACTAGAAAAACTATGGTGAATATTGATAACCTTTTTCCATCAACAAAAGACAATATTGAAAGAAGATAACTCACATTTAATAGTCCATATCATCAAAGTTCACCAATAATCATCCATGAAAAGAAGTCTATGCACATCAACAAAGCCTTCTCATCATACCAAAATCCATCAACAAAGAGAACCATCCATATCAACCAAATCCTCCAAAAGATCACTCTACTTGTTTCTCCAAAGCAAACTAAAGAATCAAGAGAAACTTTCACAAATTTCATACTTGTTAAGAGATTTCTCCTCCAAATCCCACCATGAAAAAATTAGACAAAGTGCACCTCTATAAGGACGTGCTCAACTTTCTTTTAAATAAAACTGAATTTCCTAGACTAAAATAGCCCACTCTAGCTTAAGGAGGGGCAAGAGGCCCTCTTCAACAATTAAATAATCTAATATAATACAAGTTAAGGGCATTTATGCCACATGTACCAAAATTAGGGGAATAAGTCACAAAAGTGACTCCTATTGAGCCAAGAGGCGCTCTACAACAACCTAGTATATTAGTGATATGCAGGTGTAATGTAAGAAAGTTTGTAAACATTTTCACATGTCGGCTTATTATGTTAATTTATATTAATATATCCAATTTCTAATACATAAAGCATTGGTAAACATTTGCATGTTGGTTAAAAGTGATATGGAAGTAATATAGAGCCTAGTATGGGGGATATGTAGTGTCCGTAAAAAGGTAAAAGTAATAAAAATAATAAAATTTAATTTGTTGCATTGTAATTTTGTTTTTATTAATACAATTATGATTAATTTTTTAGACAAAATAAAATCATATAATATATATATATTATATTATTATTATATATATATTATATATATATTATAATATATATATTACATTAAAATATATAACTTATAAGTAGCAACAAGAAGTTTCCATTTCACCTTATAAAATAAAATAATGATTTTGGAACCATATTTAAATTTAATTAGTAAGCACATCAAAACTTTAATACTTACAATATAACAATATGTTTGCCATAGATATTATTAACTTGTAAAGAGACTTTGTTACAATACCATGACTCATTAATAAAATATGCCCATAAACCATCTTTCAATTCACAATCAAAATAGTTTATTTGAATTTAATTTTATAACATTCTTTCAATTAAATCTAAAAAAAGAAAAATTATAATTACTTTTGAGATATATCTACACCTCTATCACATTAAAATATATCATATATAAATAGTAGCTATAAATTAAGATCCATTTTACCATATGAATTAAAACAATAATTTTGTAACCATATTTGAATTTCATTAATAAGCACATAAAAACTTAATACTTAAAATATAACAATATTTTTAACCATGGATATTCACCCCCACTTTACCATGGATATTATTAACCATACCATACCATGGGCCAATATGATGGCTCATCTATACCACATGCCCAAAAACCATCTCTTATTTCACAATGAAAATAATACTTACAATATAACAAGATTTTTAACCATGGATGTTCGCCCCACTTTACCATGGATACTATTAATCATACCATACCATGGCTCATCAATAATACCACATGGTGAAAAACCACCTCTCATTTTACAATCAAAGTATTTTGTAAATATGTATTTTTTTTTTAATTTAATTTTATTACATTTTTTGGGCAGAGACACTCTCTATCCCAGTATGGAAGAGATGTTGTAATGTCTTGTTATATTATGTTATATAAACATTTTGACCCAATCAAATTACATACAAAAAAATGAATATAAAAATAATATTATTAATTAAAACATTTTGACTTAACAAAATTACATAGAAATAAAAATTAAACGAAAAAAATAAAATTAACAATTAAACAAGCCTAGATCCATCTTAATTCGGGATCTATCAACCTCCGCGAGGGATCAAATCTCTCGAGGTGCAAACCTTTCTTCAAGTTTTACACTCAGAAAAGAGGTTTGCACCTCTAGAGATTTGATCTTTCTCGGCGCTTGAAAGATGTTAAGATGGACCTAGGTTGGTCCATAAAAGAATGGGTATAAGGGGACTATTTCTATAGTGTCCAACTTCCAAAGGCCCTTCAATCACATTTCTTCTCCATGCAATCTTCAAACTTGTTCACAAAAACCTCCAAAGTGGGCGTGCAAGTGTGAAATTTTAATTCTATTGAAGTTACGGGTTATTATTCTCCTATCTATTTAGATTTTTTTGCCTTATGCAAAATACTTGCAGCAAATACTAAATAAAGTACCACTGAAACTTCACAGAAAAATAATTAACTATAAGAACTGAGAAAATTATGCACACACACACACAAATGATGGACAATAATATTTTTGGACAAATGTCCCTGGAAAAATCCCAATGTGGGGAAACCAGTTCTGCAAATGAGTTATTTTATTAATCTTCAACGAATTTGTGAGGGACAAAATTATAAAATCCTTTGTCGTAATTTAGAAAACCTCTGGAAAATTATGTTTGATCACTTCTACAAGTCACCTTGACCTCCTGGAAGCAATTCGTCCCTCCAAATCAGATTTGACCTCCCTCTAGAGCTTGATCTGGCTCACAAGTGCCACCTGACATATAAACTCGACCCTCCTAGCAACTCACACTAGCTAGAAAAATCAACTCAACCTCCACTGAAAATATGTCTTTAGCTGGAAAATCAGTCCCTTCTGCAAATTGATCTCTCCTGCAATTTTTCCTTGATCCATAAATTCTCCCTCTCTGAGAAATTCGCATTGCTTTCTAAGGTAACTCACAACCCTTCCTGGAGCAACTCGCACCACTAGAAAATCAACCTCCCTCTATAGAAAAAAAAATCTCCAACTCTCCTTGGAAATCACTGTGAAGAGTCTCTCTGGTAATCTTGTCTCCAACCACTGTTGATCTCTCTCTTCTGATGCCCCTGCATTGAATTTTCACCCTTTCTATCACTGCAACTTTATGTCTCAATGTGTTCTCCAAGTGCCCATCAATTTCCTCTTATAATCTCTCGTTGACCAATCGACAACCATGATCTTATTTGTCTCAATCTATGGATAAGATCATCTTGACCCCGTTAAGTGACTTATGTGGAAGTCTCTAGAGGAAAACTTATTTACCCCAATTAATATTGATTAATTAAGCTATTTCCCTAAGTTAAACTTAGGAAAATTAACTAACTAATTAATTAAATCTAATCAAGGATTTTTCTTACGAAACATTTTTTGGGTATTGGAGAAAATGTCTTTCTTAGCCTCATAAATACAATTTGAGACTAGAACACCCATGTGAGCTACACAAACTAACACTCCCTCTTAGCGAGGAAGGTGTTCTGCATAACCAACTTGTCTCTAAAGAAGATGAACTCGCCTTCCCTACAGCCTTCGTCAATATATCTACTACCTTCTCATGTGTAGGTATATATTATAGTTGGACGATATTGCCTTGAATAGAATCCCTGATGAAGTGGTATCTGATGTCTATATGCTTGGATCTATTGTGAAACACCGGATTCTCTAACAATTTGATGCAACTCTGGTTGTTGCAGTGTATCATTGTCGTCTCTATCCTCTGAAAAAACAAGGCTACTAGCAACTTACGAAGTCATATGATCTCACATGTATCCATGCTCATTGTTATGTACTCTGTCTCTACAAAACTAAGTGCCACAAAATTTTGTTTCATGGTATACCAATAAACAACTCCTAATCCGATGTCGAAGCAACACCTTGAAGTGCTTTTCCAATCCACTATGTTTCCAGTCCATTTTACATCAGTATAGCCTACCAATATGACACCATCACCTTGAGCATATATGATCCCAGAGTCAATTGTGCAACACAAATACCTCAACACATGTTTTGTCATCGTTTAATGCACTCCCTTTGGTTCCACCATGAACTGACTGAGAGAGTTTACTGCATAGGATATGTCTGGCCTGGTTTTGACTAGATACATGAGAGATCCTATCAACTATCTGTACAAGGTGGGCTCCACATCCTTCTCTCTAGATGCATCTATTTTCCTCCAAGTGGTGATCATGGGAGTAGACATGGCTTTGCAATCCTCCATGTAGAATCTCCTCGGGATCTCAATGCAATATTTCCCTTGACCAAGGAAAATATCGCCATCCATTTGTGATCTGAAAATGGATCGATTTGTTGCTAGATATTTTGTAAGTATAAAATTTGGGTCTTCAAATGTGCATAATTAGGTTTCAAAAGAACTTAAAGATGAAACAAAAATATTTGAAACTCAAAATGACAAAAATGAAAAGAAACAACCATGTGATAACGAAGTTCACCCCTTTTGGGCTACGTTTTCAGGCCTTGCTCCAATGGCTTGGCCGCTTTATTAATCTCAGCTGCAAAATGAGTACCTAAAACTCTGTCTCATAGAGTAAATCTTATGCTGGAGTGGCATTATTTCACTTCAAGAAATGTTCTCCTTCAAAGAACTCTCACTCACAATCTGACTCCTTTTTACAAAGAAAATAATGCGCCAAAACAAAAAGGACTATCTCACTGAACGTGGCAACAAGTCCTTGTACTCATTCCGAGATCAAAAGCATAAATTTGACTGCTTCCAAAAGAAGTGTCGTCATTGTATTTCTCAAAACCAAACTAAGAATAGACTAAAAAATAGGTTGCTCCAATGAAAGAACTAATTCTTCCACTACATCTGGAATCCCTCAAAACCCCTATCTCTTGAAGTGCTCAAAAGGCTTCCATTTGGCCTCAAAAAGCCAAAAATACCATGTCTGCAATACAAAAGGCTTGACTATGCAAACCATTCAACAAAAATGCTTTGTAGCCCAATGGTTGGGCGCTTGGCTTATATAGCCCTAAGTTTGGGGTTCGATCCACATTTGGTGTTGTTCATTGTGATATTTCGTGGGCGGTGTGATACACTATATTGGATAAAATTAAAAAAAATTATTTGATGGTGGAGTCAACGAACCCGCCACACCACACCACAAATAAACGACGAATTACATTAAATATATGGCATGTAGGCCATTTTGGATCGATATGGTATCGCGGATCGATCGGCCCAACGGTGCCACACCTTGCCACACGCCACCGTTCAACACACATGCAACATAACTATTGGCGGAGGTAACATATCTTGTGGAATTTAATTTTTCCAACGGTTAACATAATTGTGGCCTTAAACCATCTTATATCGCTGCCACCACCGCTATGTTTAACTGCTTCACCAATTATCTTGTGGATATGGCAGAGCCGCCAGATATGGTGGGCTCCGTCATATCCTTCCCACAAATATTCGTGCAATAAACTTTAAATAGCGCCTCTGCCCTATGCTTTACAAGAACCATTGGTGGCTTAGTGGTAAGCCATAGAACTTGTAGGTGATGGGTCATGAGTTCGACCCCTGCAAAGCTCTAACAACATTTTGAACCAATAAACAAGGTCGCATGGCGAATACAAATTGAGCCACGTGTTGCCCAATGGTTGGACCACATGGCATCACTAGATTGGCCCGAAGATAACTAATAAAAAGTTTCCACTTGTCACCATCTTTGAAAGCCAAATGTTGGATGTCGATTGGTCCACATGTCATTCATACAACCCAGTCACCCTACTAACATCAATGCCAACTGTGTCTGTCATACTACCACGTGTCCTTCGTTGATTAGTCAACCTGGTCCAATCAAACAAATGTTGGATGTCGATTGGTCCACATGTGATTCATACAACCTAGTCACCCTGCTAACATCAATGCCAACTGTGTCTGTCGTACTACCACGTGTCCCTCGTTGATTAGTCAACCTGGTCCAATCAAGTTGTTGACGTCACTGCTCTGTCATCCATTGTACCACTAGTTGTACCTGCCACATCAACTGACAAAGCATCATACGAATTGCCACATCACTGTAAAGACTGCCAAATGTAAAAATGTGATTGGTCCAACTCGATGCCAAAAGTCCAAAATTGAGTGACACGTGTCAGCCTATTGTGATGGCACATCACCTCACTGATGTCATCAATCATATTGCCATATCGACATGTTGAAGTCATCATCTGCCATGTCACCTACCAAATGGGCACTTGCTGACGCCATCATGCCACGTGTTTTCTTCTAACTGCTCCACATCGGCCCTTGTTGACATCAAGCTGACATCATCATTTGACATGTCATTGTACGGATCTGCCAATTCATCGTATGACTTTCATGTATCTTCACCAAAAGCTACCATGTGTCTCGTCCGTATAGTGTCACGTCACCTTTGTGGGACCCACTTTAACCTCCTTTTCACTTGGTCCCAAAGACTTTGACTACTCATATCTTCTTCATACAGACTTTGTTTTGCACGTCATTTCGTCATTTGATTTGTCTCAACGAGCTCTACAACTTGATGCTGGTTACATGACGATCTGAGATACTTCATTTTTATGCTTTTTGGGGTCAATTGTTATTCATTTAGCGTTGGAATTTTCCTTAACATGACCTTCTTGGTCTTAAAATGTGACTAGACATAACTGTCTTGGTTTACAATATGACTAGACTCAATTGCAGTTCAACTAACAAGATCCACCTGAATCGTGCCTCCCTACTAAAACAAAAAATTGTTCCACCAAAATTTTATTACATCAATAGACTCATTACATCAATCACTAGATACTTTAACAGTCTAGACTCTATTACAAACTCAACTAGACTTATTGATGTGATTTCCATCTGACAAATCACTTTATTATAGACTTGATGACAATCAGACATAAGGCATGAAATTTTCCCAGTTCCAAGAAAGCAATTCGTCCTTGGCTGATGAAGACTTACAATCTTCCTTCTCAACTTTTTTTGCTTCCTCTCATCCCGATTTTTCTGTTGTCAATTCTCATGGTGACATCAGACATGTAATCTTTGAATGTCCTCTCAGTTTACACTGTGAACAAACTCTCTGTCTTGATTCTGTCATGGTTGTCTTCTTGCTCGATCTCCCTGAGCTTTGTCTTGACTGTGTTGAGTCTTTCTCTGACGATACTTACCACACTAAAGCCTTGCCTGTACTTTTCTTCACTCACAATGTTGCATCACCCTTTCGTGAAATACTCCTTGTTACATGGACCTTTTTACTGCAGACTTTCTGCTTCCAATATTCAACTACACAATGGGTATTACGTCTGTACAAAGTGCATGGATATGTCATTTTTATGACCTCCATGACCAAATGTTGATAAGAAGATGATTCAACTCCCGAGTCACTGCTAGAATGTCTTGTCTGCTTGCCTTTACGATATTGCATCTTCTTCGAAATTTCTTCAGGATGTAATGACCAACAATGATATGTTGTGTGACCTTTCTTTCCACAATATTCGCACACTGGTTGATCAAATCCCAATCCTTCATATTGGGGTCTCTCCTGGACTGATATTGGCTAAAGACTACCTTGGACATGCTTGCCTAGGCCTTGACCTTGTTGATACCCGATTTTTCTCATTAACTTAATACCAATTCCTTTGGTATGTTTTTTGAATGCTCCAATCTTATTATCACTTGGAGCATCTTCTTTCTCCATTCTTGAATCAATCTTCTGGGATGTTGGTACATAAGAGAGATCCTCATATGCTGAGGAAAAAGTGCCAATTGCTTCTTCCATTGATTGATCTTCTTTCGGATTAGTATATGGATAACAAAATTTCTTCATTCGACTTCTGATGAAATGGGTAAACTTCATTATCTTCAACAATCGATGGACTTATGTCTAAGGGACTTCCCCTATTTCGAATTTCCTGCATGGCTTGGATCCTTGCTTGCAATCTCTATTTATCTTCTTGCAATGCCCGTACCATTCGTCGCAATTCAACATTCTCTTGTCGATATTGCTGGTTAAAGTCGTCCAACTCCTGCAATACTTTAGGAATGCAGGCTTTGATACCAAAATTTGATATGAAAATGGATTGATTCATCGCTAGATATTTTGCAAGTATAAAATTTGGGTCTTCAAATGTGCATAATTAAGTTCCAAAAGAACTTAAAGATGAAACAAAAATATTTGAAACTCAAAATGAAAAGAAACAACCCTGTGATAATGGATTTCACCCCTCTTGGGCCACGTCTCTGGGGCTTGCTTCAATGGCTAGGCCACTTTATTGGTCTCGGCTTCAAAATGAGTGCATAAAATCCTTTGTCTCATATAGTAAATCTAATGCTAGAGTGGCACTATTTCTCTTAAAGAAATGTTCTCCTTCATATAACTCTCACTCACAATTTGACTCCTTTTTACAAAGAAAATATGACGCCAAAACAAAAAGGACTCTCTCATTGAACGTGACAACAGGCCCTCATACTCATTTTGGGATCAAAAGCATAAATTTGACTGCTTCCAAAAGAAGTGTTGTCATGGTCTTTCTCAAAAACACACTAAGAATATACTAAAAAAAAAGCTACGCTAAATAAGGAACTGATGCTACCACTGCATCCGGAATGCCTCAAAACCCCTATCTAGGCTCTTGAAGCACTAAAAAAGGCTTCCATTTGGAGTTAAAAAGCCAAAAATACCCTTTTTCTGCAATACAAAAGGCTTCACTGTGCAAACAATTCAACAAAAATGATCTATAGCCCAATGGTTGGGTGCTTGGCTTATATAGCCCCAAGTCTGGGGTTTGATCCACGTTTGGTGTTGTTCGTTGTGATATTTCGTGGGTAGTGTTATATGGTGTATTGGATAAAAATTTTAAAAATGATTTAGTGGCGGAGTCAACAAACCCTCCAACCCACACCACACATAAACAATGAATTACCTTAAATATATGGCCCGTAGGCCATTTTGGATCGATGTGGTATGGCAGTTGGGTCGGCCCAGCCATGCCACGCCTTGCCACACACCATTGTTAAATGCACATGCAACGTAATTGTTGGAGGAGGTAACATATCCCGTGGCATTTAATTTGGCCAGCGATTAACATCACTGCAGCCTCAAACCATGTTATATCACCGCCACCACTGTTATGTTTAACCGGTTCACCAATTATCTCATGGATATGGTAGAGCCACCAGATATGACAGGCTCCCGTCATATCCTTCCCCCAAATATTGGTGCAATAAATTTAAATAACGTCTCCACCCTCTGTTTTACAAGAACCATCAGTGGCTTGGTGGTAAGTTGCAAAACTCGTAGGCAGCAGGTCAAGAGTTCGACCCCTGTGGAGCTCCAACAAAATTTTGATCGGATAAACAAGGTCGCATGGCAGCGACAGATTGGGCCACATATCGCCCTCTCATTAGGCCACGTGGCATCACCAGATTGGCCCGAAGATAACAAATAAAATGCTGCCACTTGTCACCATCTGTCAAAGCCAAATGTCGAATGTTGATTGGTCCACGTGTCATCCGTATAGCCCAGTCACCCTGCTTATGTCACTGCCAACTGTGCTTGTCGTATTGCCACGTGTCCTTTGCTAATTGGTCAACCCAGTCCAGTCAACTTGTTGACATCACTACTTCGTCATCTTTCATACCACCAGCAATACCTGTCATGTCAACGCCATGTCAATTGACACAACACCGTACAGGCTACCATGTGGCAAAATGTGACTAGTCTAACTTGATGCCAAAAGTACAAAACTAAGTGACACGGGTCGGCCTCTCATGTTGCCACGTCACCTCGTTGATATCATCATTCATATTGCCATATCGACATTCTGATGTCATCATCTGCCACATCACCTGCCAAATGGGCACCTGTTGACGTCATCATGCCACGTGTCATCTTCTAACTGGTCCATGTCAACCCTTGCTAACATCATCGTTTGACACGTCATTGTATGGATCTGCCAAGTAATCATACAAATGTGACGTGTCTTCACTAGAAGTTGCCACATGTCCCATCTATATAGTGACACGTTACCTTTTTTGCACTCACTTTGACCTCCTTTGTACTCAGTCCCAAAAAATTTCACTGCTTGTATCTTTTCACACAAACCCCATTTTGCGTGTCATTTGCACCGTTGGATTCTTCTCAACGAGCTCTATAATGATGATGGTCCGAGATACTTCATTTTCATGCTTTTCAGGATCAACTGTTATCCATTTGACATTGGAATTTTCCTGGACATGACCATCCTAGTCTTAAAACATGACTAGACATAACCATCTTGGTTTGCAATATGCCTAGACTCAATTGCAATTCAATTGACAAGATCCACCTGGATTAGTTTGACATACTTCCATGCCTAGAAAATAGTGCATGAGCCCCAAATCCTTCATCTCAAACTCAGCTGCAAGATCCCCCTTGCATTCCTTGATGAGCCCCAGTGAACCTATTAAGTACAAGTCATCCACATATAGGACAAGAAGGAGAACATCTCCCCCAACCACCAAGTAGTAGAGGTTTGAATCTACCTCACTCTTCACAAATCCCGTGCCCTGCAGGTATCTATCGCTGCGCTCATACCACGCCTTAGGAGCATGCTTGAGCCCGTACAAGGTTCTCTTCAATATGCAAACGTGTGTCTCTCTATTGTGTGCCACAAAGCCCTCTAATTGTTCAATGTACACCTCCTACTCCAATTCACCATCCAGGAACTCCATCTTGACATCCATTTGATGGATTCGCCATCCGATATGTATTGCTTGTAGAAATTACCACTGTAGACCAACAGATTATGCAATATACTAAAGCAAAATACAAGATCTACTTCTACAACAAACTTTGCGGAAACTTAATCGAATTGAGCAAGATCAATGAGAACACATAAAACTGAGAATGAGAAATCAATCACACATACTACAGAAGAAATAACCTGGGGAAAGCCTCAGCCTAAAACCCCAATCTCTGTATTATCATACAAGTGGAAATATGTTCAAGTTACAAAAATAATCAGCTCTCAAGCTATCCTGCTCTCTCTGCAATCAAACAATACAGCTCACGCACTGAGTAGACACAAGATATGTCTTTCTGTTAGGATATTCCGAGCTACTCGAGATGCAGCAGGTGATCTTGCCGTGGTTAAAAACCCTCAGAGAAGGAAACAGTCCATGGCCTGCGCCAACGTGGCTACTACAGGCAATTTATTAATAAAAGAATGAAAATTTACATAAGCTTCTCTCATGCACGGTTAACCTACAAATGACCCTCCAT
>APFE031553190.1:0-10848 GCA_000404065.3 Pinus taeda | reverse complement strand
CACACCAAAGTGTGGTTGGATGCTGCTGCTCAAAGCCAAATTCTGATAGGATCTGACGAAGCCACAAGGCTTCCTTACTAGCTTCCACTGCACCACGATACTCTTCTTCTGCTGACGAAAGAGAAATGGCAGCCCGTTTCTTACAAGCCCATGTAATAGGTCCTGAACCAAGAGTGAATACATAACCGGCAGTAGACTTCCGATCATCAGGATCACCAGCCCAATCAGAATCAGTGAAACCAACTAATAGAGGAGCTGCTTTGGCACTGTAATGAATCCCAAACTATACTGTACCTCGAACATAACGAAGTATTCTTTTAGCTGCTTTCCAATGACTTTCACGGGGGTTTTGCATAAAACGAGCAACAAGGCCAACAGCAAAGGAAAAGTCAGGACGAGTATGGGTTAAATACAAGAGTTTTTCTACAAGTTGACGGTATAAGCAGTGAAAATTTTAAGAACCCCCCCTAAATTTATAAGTATAATAAATGGGCGAATATCCATGGTATATAGGAAAAATGGAAGGCGATTTTATCAATAATATAACATGTATATATAATTTTTTGGCGAATCTCTCGCGAGGCATGGCAAATATTTTACTCAATTATAAAATCTTGTAAGATCTTGGTATTACCATGGGTTATGATAAACCTGGAGCTTAAAAATTACTCTTAGTAATTTATAAAATTAAGAAAATTAATAGTTGATTTTTATTTTATTTTTTTATTTTAACCAAGTAACATACATTAAATTACAACATCCATTTTTACTCTCCACCAAGCCCCAAGAGGGATCAAATATTTTTTCACTCTATGCTAGTTTGCATATCACGATATTTGATACCTCTGAGGGTTAGTAGATCAAGACTAAAGATGGATCTATGATAGTTTAATTCCCCCATTTAAATAGGCTACATTTCAAGTGAATACCATGGGTCAATACCATGTGCCATTTTTATTTTTATCAATACTAATATTAGGGTTAATAATGTTTTTTTTGCATGGTATTAATAACAATCTAGTCCATGGTATTTGTCCCATAGTATTTTGCCCATAGGTTTCACCTAAATATAACACATTTTTTGATTGTTCGTAAATATAAGGTGACTTAGGGAGTAAATATAAAAAAATGTTTTATTTGTTTACCATACCTCTCGTTTATTTATATTTTTATAAATTTTACCATACCTCTTTTACAAAATATGGTTATTTTAGCCCTTTAGGATTCACTTAAATAAAAAACTCTTTCTTGAGCCTTCATAAATAGAATGAGGGTTATGGACTAAATATAAAAAGAGATTTTATTTATTTACCATACGTCAATTTATTTATATTTTTATTTATTTACCATACCTTTTGAGTAAGTATAAAAAACGTTTTATTTATTTACCATACCTCCACTTTACTTTTATTTTTATTTTTTTACACCCTTGCATGTATATAAGGTGACTTATTGAGTAAATATAAAATGTGTTTTATTTATTTACCATACTTCTTATTTATTTATATTTTTATTAATTTACCATACCTCTTTTATAAATACGGTATTTGGCCCATAGGATTCACTTAAATAAAACCTATTCTTGAAAATGGGCCAATGGAAGGTTCTAACTCCTAATTTCAAGGGCTAAATTTACCTTTTTTACCCTGTCCCTTAAAATAAGGTGGGCTATTTGAGGTGATTTGTAAAAATGTACTATGATACAAAATATTCGCCCACTAAAAATTTAAAACCCCTTAATTTCGCCAAAGGGCGAACATTCGCCCCTAAAATTTTCTATGCTTCCCTATGACATACCTCAAAGTGCCCAAAACATGACCATTATACAGTATACTCATCCATGTATACATCTTAGATCCCTCCTAAGACTTTGTTTGGAAAATGTCTTAAGCTTTCCCTAAAGAAATGGCTCTTAAAACCCTAAAATAAGGATCATTGATCTTATGAGGCTTAAAACTGCGATGGTCTCCTATTGCAATGTACTTAGCTAGTGGTTCCCTTACATACCCACGATGATCCCAAAAATGTAATTTTCCCAAAGAAGATGAGAAGATTTGTAATCTAGAAGCTTCCAGAGTAGCGAGCTGGAGGTTGTTTCACATAGAATAGGTCGAACCCTCTCATATTGGCCTCTTGGTCTTATCCCTATGAGCTATCTCCGTGAGATGAGAGCCTAATCCTATCTTTGGAGAGATCCTAACTCCCTTTCTCAGCCTATATATTCATCCTCTCCCATTCCCAAATGGTTGGTCAAGTTAGAGGTTGGGTTGGTCTATGTCTATTTGCACCCTTATGTTAAGCTTGTGCCTAGAGGCTATTAATTAGACTTGGAGAAGGAGTTCTTGGAGAATTCTTGGCTTGGACTTGGATTACCACTCAAGGATATCCTTTCAACATCAAGGCTTTGGTTATAAGATTCCATTTATTTCCTAATAATATACAACTACTAGTTCATCTTCCCAAAATATATATGTTCATGTATTTATTTAGCTTGACATTCCTTGATCAGTTAAGTAGGTTGTTATTGGATTTGTTATTGGTTTTGGCATAATTTTTTGTCTCTTGATCACTTTTGCAGGTACATAAATGCTAAGAGAAGCAGGAGCAAGTCTGTAACACAATCGGTTTGAGGCCCTCAACAAAGGAAAACGAAATAACATTAGAACAAGGTAGGTCATCTCTTTCTTTCTACTTTTCAATTATAACCTAGGAAGATGTCTAGTTGGTTGACATCACTTCAGTTGCTAGACCCACTAATTGGGCTAGAGGGATCGTCTCTATCCGCAGAGAGGATTAACCTTCTTAACACCAACTCCTGCACCAAGGCAAGTGGCTCACCAGGGACCAACTTCAGCAGAAGTTTCTCCATCTCATGGAGGCACTCAACGCAATGGAGACCATTGCTTCCTAAGGGGGGAGGAATCATCCAGGTGGATATTGGTGGCTACCATCCTATTCCACTTTGACCCCCAACACTGTCTCTTTCAATTTTTTAGTTCCCTTAATTGTAACAATGTTTGCTATTTTTGGCAGTTTTTCGGGTCCTGAACTTCTGAAGTCGTTTTGAGGGCTTAAATGACGTTTCTTTATGGAAAACAAAGAGGCCAAAGACTTTCTAAATGGGTTTCCCAATTTGTATCTAACCTACTCTTCGAGATCTTCGAAAAAAGGTATTATGATAGCCAAATGAATATCATATGCCAAAGTTATGACCTAGGGAAAGTGATGTACCAGTTTGCCCAAATGGGGCCCATAGTTTTGGCGCTTCATCTCCTAGGGTTAGATTTATAGATGCTTAGGGTTTTCCATTGTTTCTTAATAATAAATAGTCCTTGGAGCCTCATTTTAACACAATTCTGAGGCATGTAGCCACCACATCTCTTCTCATAGATAAGCTACTATCGCCCAAGCTAGTTTATTTGCATTCTGTTTATAAGCATATTTCAGTATTCTTATATTAATGAAATGAAGTGTTATTTCTGTTACATTTATGTATTTATGGTTGTACCTATAATTGTTTCGTTCATGTTTAAGTTCGAATTATGAAAGAATAGAAAATTATGCACGAAAACGAGGGTTTTACTCACAAGAAATCATGCATGCAATGGGACTCATTTGGTCAAACATATTACATTGGATTAATGGCTTGTGGTATTGGAAATACATTGGTTTTGGCCTGAGGTACTAAGGGACAAAATTTTTATATAAAGGAGAGAAAACAAAGTGTAATGTGTGAAATCGATGAGGTATTCATGACATAGTTTTGATGTAGGAGCGCACCAGGAGTGAGAGGAGAATCATATTTCATAAATTTTTTAAATGGTTTAAAGATCAAATGAAATATGTGAATGAATTTTTTTATTTGTAATAATCTAAGCCACTAACTTTATGTAGGACCAAGATTTGAAGAAGAAATCCTTGTTTTTATTCAATAATGTCTTAGACTAACTATTTTTTCATAATATTAACATAGATCCAAAATAGCTTAAGATCGGTGGCTATATGAGACAGAGTTTCTTGCTTGTTTGTGACAGAATAAGGATCATTCATTTGTTTGAGCAAAGAAGAACTTAATGTAGAAGTATTCAGAGAAATAGAGATCAGCCCTTGGTCACTTTGATTATCCTTGCTTGTCTACAATATGGTTTGTGTGTGTGTAATTGATCTGAGAAACTTTCCCTTTTTAAATGTCTAGAGTCTATGTCATGGAGAACGCCCTATTTTGATTAGTCTTTGAGTGAGATTTGCATTATCACTAATATTTTGTAGAGATAGATGAGAAAGTGTTTGCAGGATTATGAAGCCATTTTTGCATGTATTTTGCAGAGACAGATATTAGTTTTGTAGAGGTTGTTGTGACCTGGAGAGACCTACTTAACCATGACAATGAAGATTATTTTGATCAATGGCATTGAATATGATTTACACTCTTGCAATGGATGTTATATCTCTTTGTGTATACAGAGAATTTAATGATGACAGTGACTAGTGTGCTTAATAAAACTGACAATATATATATCTATATATATATATATCTATATATATCGGACAGGAGAGAGAGGAGAGAGAAAGTTGTTGCTCAGTTCTATGAACAAAGTGTATACAGAGGCTAGGATTAGCGATTGAATATGTGTGAAGAGGCTTTGTTGTAGGAATATGATAAAGAGAGAGAGTGCATTTATCCTTTAAATGATTGAGTATATATATGGTTGTGTATGGGGGGGGGGGGGGGGGGTTTATGACAAATTGTATACATAGGTTAGGGTTAGTGATTTGAATATGTATGCAGACGTTTGTTGTAGGGATATATGATGAAGAGAGTGCATGTCCTTTGAATGATTGAGATTCTATGGTATTCGTGCAAGAGATCTCTTGATATTAGTTTCTTGGTTTCTTGAATGTGTGATGATAGTTTTGTTTAGACTTGTGTGACGACTTAGATGGGGTTTTGTAATGGTGCATATGGTGTGATTTTGGAAGAGGTTATTGTCTTTTGTAGGGAATATAGTTATATATGAACTTATGTCACAGTTTCTCCTTAGTATGCAGTGTTATATGCTTGAAAATAGTAGTAGTATTGTCTTTATCATGGATTAGTGGTATAGCTTGTTGATGGTTGATGAGATAATGACACATGCTTTGTAGAACATATTGTTGGATAGAGATCCTTCGTATTTTTTTGTTGTTTGTTCTCTCCTTCTAGACTTATGAACATGATTTGATATTGAATCTTGATTGATAGCATTTGGTATGGCATTGTACTTTACAACTCGTGAATCATATTTGACAAAGTTGTATTGACAGTGATATTGACATGAGCAAACTTGGGCATTATGCTTGACAATTTGATTCTTGGTTAATAGTGACAATTTTAATGATGAGTATGGATGAGTATTTGTTGTTATGGGTTGGATTATGACATATTACGATGATGACTTATATAACTTGGCATTTGATAGAGATGACAGCTAGGGTTTTCTATGGTATTGATTGTGCATGTTGATGCTATTTTTGCAGAGGTAAAATTGGTATTTCAAATTTTGCATTCAATGATAAGTTTCCTATGACAATCGATTTTATGAATGATTGATGTGCTATGTGAAAACTAGGATTTGATGAGCATAAGATTTGATTAGAATTGGTACTTGACAATTTTGGATTGGCATGGAAGTATTGGGGCTTGACTGGATTATGGTTTGATTGAATTGGATGGTTGTGGATTGGTATACTGGTTTGATTTGCATAGCGGTATTCAGTATTGGTATTGGTATTGATATTCAATGATTCAGTTTTCAGTATGGTATTGGCTTGATCTTATTACAGGGTGTGGATCCAATGTGAAAATTGATGAAAAGTGGCCTACATCTTTTGATGTTTGTCTGAGGTAGGTGGATCCAATGTGAAAGATTATGAAACGAGGTCCATGGAGAGTTGAGGGTTGGAGCCTTTAGCAAGGGGGTAGAAGCTTCCTTCCAATAAGAACCGGTAAATTTGAATAGGGGGTTGTAGCTCCCTTCTAGTGGGTGTTGGATAATGAGTGGAGATTGTATCCTCCTACTAGTAGGAGCATGCGCGTTGGCAAGAGTTTGCGTTAGTACAAGACCAAGATATAACGAATATTTTCTTTATATAATAAGAAAGAAAATAGATATTACAACAATAGTGATTTTCTCCCACATTTGGTTTCCACCTAAAATCTCGGTGTCCACATATGTTTGATTTGTTTATTTTCTTTATGGCTTAGATGTTTTATTCTTATAATTACTCATGGTTTATTGAATAAGTTATATATAACATTGTGATCTGTTATATGAAGTAATGGTTTAGAGATAACTATGAATTGAAAGAATAAGTTAAGTGATGTATAATTTGGGAATGAAATATTGATTCACCCCCCACCCCTCTTAGTATTTCTAATAATTGGTATCATATCAAGTCTCTCTAGTAGAATATTAAGCACTTTAGAGTCAATCAGGGACAATGGGAAGGAAGCACAAAGAAATAGTTCAACCTAGGAAAGACGTGACATTGATGTATCTGATGTCGTGGAAATATTTGCATTCATAGATCAAGGGAAATCAACAACATAACAAGGAAAGTCATAAATAATGGACAATAAAGGTATACTCATGCTTAATGATGTTAACTATAAGTAATGGAAAGAAAAGATGAATTCTAAGTTAATGAACCTTGGATCTTATGTTTGGCATTCAATGTGTAATGGTTGCACTAAAACTCCCCCATCAGGTGAAGAATTGAGAAAGAATAGGTAGGAAATAAATGTAATATTTTGTAACATACTTGATTCAGTGTTAGAGAAAGTCTTTCATTATGAAACCACAATGGAAGTATGGGATAGTTTACAGGTCATCTAAAAAGGAGAAGGAAATCATGTAAACAAATATTTCTCATTAGGTAAATTAACAGGTAATCTTATTTTTAAATAAAAGTATGGTGTGTCAAAAGATGTGAGTGATAATGAAACAATCTTTGGAGTTACTAATTCAGAAGAAGATGGGTTAGAAGAAGTTCTTAATCTTAGAAGAAAACTTGCTTCTACTTTGGAAAAGGTTAATCTTGAGAAAACGTTGTGAAAAATATGAAAATAAGGATCACAATGATCAACAGTAACAAAACAACTTAAAGAAAGGAAGCAATATTGTGAAGGACTTGAAGCTGAGATTAGATCTTGAAAAGCTAAATAAGAAAAATGAGCAACTACTTCAAGTATTTTAAAAACAAGAGAATGAGATCAAGGAAGATATTATCAACTTAAGAAAGCAAGTAGATGAAGGAAGAAATATTAAAGAAGGAATGAGGAAACAATCCATGGAAAAGGAAAAATCGTTGTCAAAATTGGAGGCTGAGGTAAGCATTCCAAAAGGTAAGCTAGCAGAAAAAGACAAACATTTGAAATTCCATGATATTACAATGAAATTGAATAATATTCTTAACAGTCAAATATCCCCCTTCATCAAATATGGCCTTGGTTTTCATGAATTTGTTAAGGGAGAATATAGTTCACAAGCCTATGCAAACAATTCTAAGGAACTGGTTAAAGAATTAAGAATTCAACCAGACCAACAACGAAGGAAAGTGAATTTTTAAAGGAAATCATTTTCTCCCAATAATAGAAACAAAAATTGATTCTCACATTGGAACAATGATATTGAATGTTTTATTTGTCATAACTATGAAGAGATTGTAGCCAATTGTAGAAGAATATTGTTCATATCTCAGAAAAATATGTATTCCACAAGAATATCAACAGCTCCCTAGTACTCAAACCTCTTTCAAGGTTATTTTTTTACATGTAATGAATTTTCTCACAAAGTTATTGATTACAATAAGAGAAATTTGAAGCAAAAATATGAT
The DNA here is from genome assembly GCA_000404065.3 of Pinus taeda. NCBI lineage: Eukaryota > Viridiplantae > Streptophyta > Pinopsida > Pinales > Pinaceae > Pinus > Pinus taeda. The sequence continues at coordinate 2,973 of APFE031553190.1, read as the reverse complement.
GACTCTCTTGCTCCCTTCTCAATTCATGTAAGGTGTTATTCATGTAACAAGTTTGGACAAGTAGCTTAATAATTCAAGAACAAGATGGTGAATTCATATAAACAACAAGTAGACTCCCTGCAAATCAAGCAACCAGACAAGAATGTTGAAAAAGATGGATTGACCACCAGTCCTAACATTAAGAAGAAAGAATAAAAAGAAGGTGTGGCCTTGATCTATGCACATTTGAAGAAGAAGATAAAGGGTATATTGATAGCGGATGCTCTCATCACATGTCTGGAAATAGGGAAAAATTTATATCTCTCAAGAAAAACAAGAATGGTAAGATTATTATTGGAAATGGTTCATTCATAAAGGTATTAGGAATGGGCAGTGTTGATCTAGATGTTAAGAATATATAATCAAATAATTATTTATTATTGGCTTAAGGGATAAAGCAAAACATTCTAAATGTATTCCAAATAGATGATAAATGGAATGTAATTATATTTACATCAACTAGATGCGATCATAGAAGAAGACACTAGAGAATTCATAGAAAAAGGTTTATGAAACTCAAATAAATTATATGTATTAAATAATAATCCAGGAAGAAAGAATTGGTCTAGCTCCTCTTCTTCATATTTAGAGTATAGGAAAATGATCCACACTAAAGTTTGTTATATTTGATGTTATTTCTAAAAGGACTGCAGGAGGGCATATGGAGAAATCAGGTCGACATGATCAATAGTGGATGATCTTAGGGGGAGCCTTGCATTGATGATTTCAAATGTTCTTTTTTGTTATTTTTTCTACTAATATTGCATTTGCAATGGACAAGATAAGATATGACATGTTCACGAGGAGCTACTCATTTGCTTTCAATAGTTTATTGTTGGAATTGTGGTTATATATTGTGATCAGTATTGATTGGCACAGGTTTAAGGGGGGCTTCTCTTATGCTTCCAATGGTTTATTATTGCTTCAATATGGTTAGCATGGGCACATGTGTTATATGATTATTGCTACAGTCATGAGTGCATTTCTTGTTAATTGAAGGATAAAATGTTGTTGTCACTATAGCCTAGTTGATGTTAATTATTGATGTTGACTGGTCTTCTTATTGGAATTTGGATTGATATTTTCTCTATTATTGTTGAATAATATGAAGCTTTCAAATTCTATGTCATTGTTGATTTTGAATGGATACTAATGTTGGATGCTTTTCATTCAATCTTTTGATAGACAAGAATATTTTAGATGCTTCCAAGAACTTGCATTGCATAACTGGTGGATATACTTCTTCACATATGTTTTTGATCAAAGTGATATCATATGCTACTAAGTATGGATATCTTATGATAATGAAGTTTGTCTTTTCAAGGATATATGGTCATTTTTCTTTGGGGAATGAATGGTTAATCATGTTTATGGATTTACTTACACTTGCTTCATTCATCCTTGGATTTTTATTGCATATCTCTAGATAATCCAATATATGCTAAGGGGGAGCATAGTCAATTGAACTCTTTGATTCACATCAAAAGTCACACATGACAAGGGGAGCATGGTCAGTTGAACTCTTTGATTCACATCAAAAGTCACACATGACATGGGAAGGTCTTCTCTTGGTTTAGTTTAACCCTTTTCACTTGATGTCGAAGGGGGAGAGGGACTTGGGGTTTTGCAAAAGGTTTCCATCAAGTCCAAAGGGGAGACTATTAGCATTATGGATTTGATGTTGTCCTTGATGGAAAAATACACTAATGAATGTATCAACTTGTGTAAGTATAGTTTACTTATTTAGTTTGTTGTATGCCTCTGTATATGATAATGCATGTTATCTATGAAGTTTCATATGTTTACTATCACAGTGATCAATATATGATCAATATGTCTTCATGTGATGTTTTCTACATGTTTGATATGTCTATATAATGGTTAGCAAGTGTGTAGTGCAAGACTATAATATTTAGTGCAGAATTGGAAAGACAAGTGCCAAATGATGTTTTAAGGTGAAATTATGTTTAAATGAGAATAAATACGTGTATATAGGTGCAAAACATCATAATGAACCATGACTTAAAGTTTCTCAAAGTTTTGGACCACAGAAATAAGTTTTTCCGAGTCCAAATCCTAGTTGCAAGAGGAAAGCATATGGGCTTTGTCAGGAGCCTCCTTGCAACATGGAAGAGGACCTATGGGTGTTGCCAAAGACCTCCCAGGCACATGGAGAAGAGCATATGGGTGCCTCCAAGCATGTACGTGTAAAAATAAAAACCTACGCATGAAAACTAAGGTTTTAATCACAAGAATCTGTGTGTGCAATGGGAATTATTTGGTCAGACAAATTAAATTGGATTAATGGCCTGTGGTATTGGAAATAATTTGGTTTTGACATGAGGTATTGAATGAAAAAAAAATTCTATATCAAGGAGAGAAAACAAATTGTAGTGTGTGCAACCGATGAGATCTTCATGATATGTTTTTGATGCAGCATTGCACCAAGAGTGAGAGGAGAATCATATTTCATAAGTTTTGAAAATGGTTTGAAGATCCAATGAAATATGTGATTGAAATGTTTTATTGATCCAAGTGGATGTTGGGGGCCACCCACCTATCCCATTTGGACCCCCACAAGTGTCTCTTTTAGTTTTTCAATTTCCATAATTGTAGCACAATTTACTATTTTTAGCAGTTTTTTAGGTCCTGAACTTCCGGAGCCGTTTTGAGGCCCTAAACGATGTTTTTTGGGAAATATGGGGGTGACATGGGTCCATGGAACAATGTTGCCCTTCCCAAAGTGGTAGTTCTTGGATAGATCTTTCTAACGAGCTATCATACATATCAAACGAAGATCGTATGCCAAAGTTACGACCCCAGGAAATTGATGTACCAATTTACCCAAAACGGGGCCCACAATTTGGTGTTTCATCTTCTAGGGTTAGGTTTTGGAATGTGAAGGGTTTCCATTGTTTCTCAACAATAAATAGG
>APFE031553186.1:0-21573 GCA_000404065.3 Pinus taeda | reverse complement strand
AAACTGACAATTTGTGTGTGTTTACAGGTAAAACATGTAAAGAAAGACAATTTGTTGATATTGTCATAAAGGAGAAAAAAAAGCACGCAGCATCCAAATTTTGTTTTGAAAGAAGATGATATAGGTAGGTCTCAAATGTAGTTGGAGGATGATATCAAGCAACCAAGTAAATGGCTTGAGAAGATTGAAGAGGAGATTATCGAAGAATTTTTGAATCATATGAAGGATTTAGAACAACAAGGAGATATGATGGTTGAACCATCCAGTGAGACCACAGAGTCTTATATTTTTAAAACTGATAGTTTGTGTATGATGGCAGGTATTGCAGGAGAAAAGCAACCTTTTGAGGATATCTTCAGAGGAGATGAAGATCTAGAAGCAAAAGGTGACAAAGAAAACTTCTCAGAAGAAGAAGAATTTGACTGCATACAAAAGAAAAAGTCTATGGATGGGTCTATAGAAGCTGTCATGGAGATGAGGAATCATGATCTTATTCTGATGAAGAATGAAGAAATGTTGTCTCAAAAAGGTAATCAAATGAGTTTGATTGATGTTATTGATGAAAATCAAATGCAGGCAAATGATAATGCAGATGGTGAGACAAGAATAACTCTGGGAGAAGAGTTACAGAGGGAAAGCAAGACAAAATGTACTGAAGAAGAAACTATGTTAACTGAAAACATAGTAAAGGATCATCAATTCACTATGATGATAGGCATAGTGGAAGTAGCCATGGAAGTTGTAGAGACAGTCAAGGAAAAAGAAGGGCATCTATTGAAAGATGTTAAGAAGGAAGAAGTCTATGCAAAAGACTTAGCAAAGGGAGAAATAACACTAATAAAGGAGTGTTTTATAGAGAATGAGCAATATTTTGAAGTTGTCAGAAGTATGGAGAAGTATCTTTTAGAAGATAAAAACTCTGAAGTTAAGGAGGATGAAGAATGTCTCTTAAATGAGAGAAACAGTGATTTATTGCAGTAGAAGGAACTTAACAATACATGGATGTGTGAAGATATGACAACACAGGAACAAGTTCTTATGGAAGAAGGAGATGAAGTTCAGTTTGAAGCGTTGATATGTGAAGCAACAATTGAGACTGTTGAACCTTATGATTTCCAAACTAATAATTTGTGTGTAAATGCAGGGAACATAAGTGATGATGAAATACTAGCAAAGTGTCACAGAGAAATTGCATTGCTAGAATATTTGCTGGGAAATTCAGAGTATGACAATATGATTGCAAAAAAAGGAGTTCACTACAGTGAACAAGGGCAGGAAAACATCATTAGGATAGATGATGTGCAAGAGAGACTAATGGACAGTCTCATGAATTCTTTTGAGAGTTCAAATTAGCATACTGATGTGTTGATAGAGGAGAAAGAAACAGTGCAACAAGCTGAATTGTTGCCAAAGGAAGATGAGGCACAAAAGCCTTCTGTTTTTTATTTTAACAAGTGTTTTATGAATGCAGGTTTTGTTGCAAATGCTGGAGGATATTTGGCACAGCTGAACAGCGAAATAAAGGTGAAAGAAGAGATTTCTATAGAAGAAATCAATCCATGGAATATAGAAGTTAATTTGTTGGAGAAAGTGTTGAACAGTGATGATTCAATCATGAAAGAGGGTAAGGATGATAAGGAGGCAGTCAGCAAAGCGACCAGGGCAAAGGTTGGAGCAAGCAAAGCAAAAGTTGGAGCAAGCACAGTAGAAATCAGCAAAGCAAGAGTCAGCATAGTAGACAACAACAACAACAACCTGAAACAAAAAGGAGGCAAAAATATGAAGCAGACCATGAACCAGTTCAAAGATATGTTGGAAACAGACATTGAAGAAATGTGGGAGCTGATGATGAAGCAATTCAAATGGAGGAAAATGGTAGCAACAACAAGAAAGATCAATCAGAACTTGAACCTGATTGACAAGAAGAAGAAAATGGAGCAAAAGACAGCAAAAGTGCAGCAACAACAAGGGAACAAGACATGTGGACAATTACAAAACAAAGTGTGGGATCTAGGAAGACCAAGAATAGAAGACACATGATCAGAAGATCATGAATATTTTCTACTTTGGGAGTCTGATGCAGGAGCATTCAGCCCAAGGAAAATCATTGCAATTAAAATAGACATAGGGGGGTCATGTATTTTTAGGAAATAGTTTTCCTAAGTCTCAAGTTAATGTAATTTAGGCCTTTTAGTGATTTAATTAGATAATGAGAGGAAATTATAAGTACTCTCGAATAAATGAGAACATGAGTGGACAGTAATGCCAAAAGAGTCCAAAGTCAACTATAGCTTTGAAACAGTTGCATGATTCGAGGACGAATGAGAGCTTTCAAGAATTAGTTGGAAGTGGACATAATGGATAGAGGATTTAGGAGTCAGTTCAATAGATTTAGGAGTTAATCTAGGATTTACCCCAGAATTAGTTCAAAAGAACCATTCTGCATATATGTAAGCCTATGGGCAGAGTCTAAGGGAAGAGGCCACAATATTGAAGAACATGCCTGTGTGTGAGGCACAGAGACCTCATTCTGTAACCATTGTTCATATTATTAATATAATCATCTCAATTCTGAGTGGAATGCGTGTTTCGAGTGTTGGATTTTATGTTAACTCGTAGGTTCTGTCACAGGGGTTGCAGACAAAGTTAAGCAGAACACGCGGAGGAGAAACATGCTTCAGAGAAATCATAAAGGGATCATTGAATCCAAGTGAAGAGACAGATTTAGCTTTGGAGAGGAGGTGCAAAGCAAGAACCCGCTAAGAAGCCCAACTCAGAGGAAGCGGAATAGTGGAAGCAGAGGGCAGAGTTTGAAGGACGCGCAGAGAAGAAGAATGATTCGTAGAAATCGTATTGATCCACTTGAAGGATCAAGAGTTGCTTTGAAGTGACAGAAATTAGAGGATCATGTGAAGTGAATCCAGGAGGAAGAGTCGCAACTAAACAGTGGAGGAGGAAGAACCTCTGAAGAACCCAAAAGAACCGCAGAAACCATTGGAAATGGCATAAAAACTAAGTAAAGGTATGAGTGGAGAAGTGAAGTGTTAATCACTCAGGAGCCGTTAGATCTTTGGAATCAACGACTCAGATCTTATTGCATTGGCATAAACCATTAGGATGAGGACTGGAATGGGCCTTTGAATAAAGCGCTTTGCGACATTGCAATATCGCCGACAGCGATAATCGGCGGTCGACGATTGGAATTATCATATGTCAGGAGATCGGAGATATCGTCTAATCGGAGATCGGGCCTTAATGTAGTGCGCACTATGGAGCGACTAAAGGAAGCGGACCCGATGAAAAATATAGTCGCGGTCTTAATGAATTTGAGGTCCATTTTATGTGTTGGGTGGAGTTTTCCTTTATAAACGAAAAGGGTATGAATTAAGTGCCGATAATGTATCTCTCGACCCTAAAGGGAAATCGCATATCGGGAAGCAGAAAGTATATATGTATGCATGACCAAAGAAAGATGCGATAGCCAATTGCGATGAGGTTTAACCTCGTGGACTGTGCAGAGTCCATATAAGAGCGGAGAAAAGTATGTTTGTGCGATTTCCTTTGTAAAAGATTTCTAAAGGAAAATAGTGTCGATAAGGATTTTGTGTGTTAATACATATGTAACCAAAGCTATGAGAGGATTGTTATATATATATGTGTGTGTGTGTGTGTGGTTAAGGGGTGATGTAAAGGTTCGGAAGGGTTTTTAAAGTTCCGATAAGTGGGAATGTGAAACTTTAGCAAAGGTTTAAACAAATACTGTGAAGAGGTAGAAACTCTCGATAGGGGGTTTAGGCAGGGTGATTGAGTTCTGATACAAAGGGACTTAACCATATACAGTTTGAAGATTTGACTCCTTTGTGAGTCAATTGCCTGGGACAGTTGTGTTTATGCATTATTAATGCATACTATGTGTATGTGCGGGTTTTTACCCTACACCAAAACACACTAGAAACAATTCGGGCTCAGGTAACTCCATTCACACTAGTCAGGTTTTCTCTAAGCCCTCTTATTGCTTTATAAAAAATGTTTCTGCTCCTATTCCTATTCATGTTCACTCCTCCTCCCCGGCGTCAGAATATTCCGGCTCTCATATTGCTGCCGACTCTCCATATCCGAAGCATCACCAGCTTCTTTCCACTCTGGTCATGCCTCTGCTATCGATATTGTCACAACACACTATGGTCGATATTCCATCTACCTCTTATGCCACGTATACTTAAGCCCGAAGGCTCCATTCACCGGCTACACAACCAAATCCTTCCATTGCTAAGTCTCCCGCTCAAATATCTCCGGTCTCATCACCAAATAACTCTGTTGAAAACGACCTCAACTTCCTACTACAAAGGAAAACCCTTGACCTTAAATCACTCACTATTCATAAGCCAAAGGGTTCCGCGTCCCTTGTAATAATCCCCTCCTCTACCAGGAATATAACTGTGAGACATACAAATAATAGAGGTAGTAGACACTTCAGAGGTCGTCCGCGCCAAACACATACAACCCTGACAAACTCGTCGTCTCTCATTAATATCCCCATTTCCTCACCCATCTTTCCCAGGGCATTTAGAGCATGTATGCCCTCTAATAGGCTCAAATGAACTCCATTCTCTCATTGAATATCAGGGGTTTGGGGGCCCTTCCAAAATTTCTCGCATTAAGAGACCTGTTTATGTCATCTCATTCCAATATTATTCTCATCCAAGAATCAATGCATTATGCATCACAAACTGTCGACTATTTTTGGAGGATGTTTCCAACATGGTATATTGTGGCAACTTATGCCATAGGTAGATCTAGGGGTTTAACAACTTTATGGGACCCAAGATGGGTAAAACTGAAGGCATTTTCCTGCTTGGCAGGGATTTTTCTGGCTGATAGCATCAGAGGTATCCCAGGAAGAACACACATCCTTAATGTGTATGCTCCTTACAAAGAGCGAGAATGTTTTTGGGATACAATGGAGGCAACTGGGATCCTTCATTCATCTTCTCTGATTTTGGTTGGGGATCTTAACTGTACCTTAGGGATCTAGGAGCTATGGGGGCAATCTAGGGTGGTGGATAAGATGGCACAAAAGATAAGGGACATTATTTTCTCCCACAACTTAATAGATATTTGTCCACCAAATAATTTTCTCACCTGGGATAATGGAAGAAGTGGAAATAACTATATAACAAAGAGACTTGACAAATTCCTTGTACAAGAAAATATGGTGGAAAATATGGGGGATGTAAGATCTCACATTATTGAAAACTATGTATCAGATCATCGCCCAATCACTCTCTTTTGGTGCAATACTGATATAAGAGTCGGTTTTCCTTTCAAGTTTAATAGAGTTTGGCTTGAAGATATAGATTTTGATTCACTTATTCAATCATACTGGCTGGAAAGAAGAGATACAGAGGAAGACCTTTCGCATTCTGAAAGGTTCATGAGTAGGCTTCGAAACCTTAAAACAGAGGTAAAAACATGGGAGCGGAAGAAGAAGGAAAATATGAGAATGGAGTTGACAAATATAGAGGAGGCCTTAAAGGCACTACACAACCAAATGGCCAATCATTCCCTTCCTGCCAAGGTAAGGGAGCGGATCCATGCACTCGAAGTAAAAAAGAAGAAGATTCTTCAAGTAAGAGAAACGACATGGAGATTGAAAAGCAGAGCCATCTGGATTAGTGAAGGGGATAAAAATACCAAGTTCTTTCATCGCTTTGCCAATCAAAGAAGGAAACAAAATACAATTTGGCAAATGACTGATGGTGAAGGGAACTGTTATAAGAAACAATCGGAAATTACAACCTTGGTGGTTTCATATTTTCAAAAAGCATATAAAAGAATGGAAGTGGAGGAAGCAAACTCACGGGTATGGGAAGTGAATGAATACCCTACAATGTCTAATGAGGAGGACAATGTGGAGTTGTATAAGGAGGTTAACGTGGAGGAACTGATCCAGGCTATCAAACCAATGAAAGGAGACAAAAGCCCAGGTCCATATGGATGGACTGTGGAATTCTTTGCCCACTTCATAGACATCTTTCAGGAGGACCTACTACAGATTATAGAAGAATCTAGAATGAAGAGATTCATACATCCCCATTTAAATTCAACCTATATCTCCCTTGTTCCAAAGAAAACAGAGGCAGATAGCTTTGCTGATTTTCGCCCAATATCATTGTGTAATCTTACATATAAGATTATCTCCAAGATAATTGCCAACAGAATAAAGGCATCCTTATCAAAATTCATCTCACCAGAGTAATATGGTTTTCTAAATAACAGAATAATCCATGATGTTGTGGCTGTTGCATAGGAATGCATGCACAGTATCAAGACGAAAAAGATGAATGCAGTAGTAATGAAGGTGGATCTTAAAAAGGCATATGACTGCTTAGATTGGGGTTATCCGAGACTAGTCCTTCATAAAGTTGGCATAAAAACAAACATGGCAAAATGGATTATGGGATATGTAACTACAGTTCGTTATTCTGTCATAATTAATGGATACCCATCAAGGCTTTTTGCTGTGGGTAGGGGACTTAGATAGGGATGTGCTTTATTCCCCCTTCTTTTCATACTGGCGATGGATGGCCTAAGTTTGAAAATTAAAAAAGCTGTGAACGCAGGTCAGTTTGAAGTGCTAAAAATCAACAGTCATGTTTCTATCTCCCACAATTTCTTTATTGATGATATCTTGCTGATGTTGTATGCTAAACAGACTTAAGTGGTATGCACTGTCATTAATTCTAAAGAAGTTTGGAAAAGCTATTGGTCTTGTTCAAAATTAACACAAATCCATCATATTATATGGATCTTGCAACCATGAAGATATCAACTATATCCAGAGGTTCTTTGGGGTAAATGCAGTGAATTTATACAATGGAATGAAATATCTGGGATACCGCCTAAAGCCAGGAAACTACAAAAATGATGACTGGATGTGGTTAGTGGAAAGATTCAACTCCAGGATTAAGGGGTGGGAGCACAGATTTTTATCAATAGGAGGTCGTATCATCCTCACACAATCATGCTCACTTGTTCTGCATCCTGCAGATGATAATAAAACTACTGAACTGCATAATGGCAAACTATATTTGGTTAGGTGCAAGAAGAAAGATGCAAATATCATTTGGTCAAGTTGGAGAGGATTACTATACCAAAAAGATGGGCGGATGGGGTGTTTTAAATCTTAAAATTTTTGGATGGTCGTTGATTCTAAGATCATTGTGGCGGGGCATCAACAATAATGGCATATGGGGAAAGTTGATTCGATTTAAGTACACGAAGAATAAGGATTTTACCTTTTGGATGAGACAAGGTGCAGTTGGGAAAAAATGTGGACCTAAGATATGGAATAGTTTCAACATGGTAAAAAATATCCCATTCCAGAACATCTCATGGATATTTGGATTTGGTAATAGTATTATTTTGGTTAAAGACAACATTATAGGATCTGGTGAGATCCCACTTGGTACAGTGGAATTAATAAATCACCAGAATAGAAAGGGCATATTTGTCTTGAGTCAGATAATCAGTGATTGGAATGGTAATATACCAATCTAGCTTGACTCCATCCAACTGAACCTTACAAGACAGTATGAACTGGATTGGCTCCATCTTGTGAAATCAATAAAAGATGCAGTTATATTTTATGACAGCAAAGGGAACTGCATCACCTGGGCTGGTAAAAAGAAGAAATCCGGAGAGATTGAAGTGGCGGATTGCTATCTCAAATTATGTTTGAAGGAGCTACAAGATGAGGAATGTTGTTGGTTTTATAAATTTTGGCAAATTAGTATCCCCATAAGGATTATCATTTTTCTTTGGTTAACATGGTAGAATAAGAATCTTACATGGGGAAATTTACAAAAGAGGAATCATCATGGACCTGGGATATGTTATCTATGTAGGAAAGAAGGTGAGGATAATTGTCACTTATTCTTACATTGTCCAAGATCTATAAGCATATGGAAGCACTTCACCACCAAGATGCAGATTCCATACATACAGTTTAATACAATTGAGGAATGTTTAAAATGGTGGAGTACACAAAGCACAAGTTGGCGATCGCTCACTCTGGTTGTCTTCTGGGAGATCTAGAAAGGACGAAATCAATTGATTTTTGGATCCAATAGATGGAGAGAGGATTTAATCTGTGAGTACATAAAACAATGGTCTAAATCAGATCAAAGAGCTGGCACCAAGCAAAAAGAGAAGGAAGAAAAGCGGATGGTACAGGTTACCAAATACTCGGTGGGGTTTTTTGATGGGGCAGCACAAGGAGGGAGATGTGGTTGTGGAATTTGGCTAAAGGTGACAGAGGAACAAGAGTACTGGATTCACTAGAATGCGGGAGAGGGAACAAGTATGAAAGCATAAGCAATATCCTTATGGTGATTACTATGGTTTACCAAATTTTTGGATATCCCACAAATGCAAATATATGGAGATTCCAGATGTATGGTTGATCACATTTTAGAGAAGAATAATATTCAACAAAATTCCCTACAAGGCTGGCTAAAATGCATATAAAGCCTATGGGGCACTCTTCATCAATCTTCCATTCAACACATTAGCAAGGTACACAACAAGAACCCGGATGAAATGTCGAAAAAAGGATTACTAGCCACAAAAGAAGGTATGCATATCCAGGTAAAAATGGGATCAACTGTGACAGAAGTAGGAAGCATTAAGCTGTCGGGATACAACTTTAAAGTTCAACACAAAGGAGCAGAACGTCAACACAGATAAATACCTTGCAAATTTTTTGTACCATTTTTTGTAAATGTTTTGTATATGGTCTTGTATAAAAAAGGAAAGTGAAAGATCACTTATATTTAGCTATATGAAGAACGCGTTCTATTAGATGTGTATTTAAGCTTTCTCGTTTCCATTGTGTGAATCTGAGAATTATTTTGGAAGGCGCAGGGCGCAGAGCTATTGTAGGAGTCTAATTCTCTGTTGCATATTAGCATGTGGTTGTAGTTATAAAATGTAGTGAATTTGTAATTCCCAATAGTGGATACAATATCAGATTTATGATGACGTTCTGTCCATTATATATATGTACTTATTTAATCAAATTTAAAATAGACAGTTTTTTCCTGCTGACAAAAAAAATATATATATTGATCACGAGGTTTATTATAGAAATCTATAATAATGACTCTCACATATTTTATTACATTTTTCTTGTATAAAATACAATACAAACTATTAGTTGAAACAAGGAACAAATGTCGATTGTAGATGTTGTATTTTTACATGTTATACACATAATTAATCCTACCAAACAAACGATGTAAAATACTAGAGGCAATCTTGTTATGTTTAGTATCATATGTATCGACCACTCTAAATAGCATCAATTACAAACCATCGCTAATTTCTTCCTTACTAGAACACATATTCTTACATTTAAAATTGCCAAATTTATCAACAAAAAGGTATATATAAACAAAATTTTGCCTCTGGAACAGAGGTTGTGTCTCCTGAACTCCCTGATCATACAACCAACAAGACACTGTTGCATGAGTCTTCAGGTAACCGAGCTTTTGACATTTCAAAAGCTGTGAAGAACTATCAATCTCACACCACACCTTTTGACAAGTATATGTACAAAATGCACCAAATGAAATAGTAGCCCAAACATGAAAACAATGTGTTATGCGAACCTGCCAGGAAGTAGTTAGAAATAATTAATTCCTACTTGTCTATGGTTGTAATTCTCCATTTGAGGAGTTTGTTCCTACATAATAGGAATTAGCTAGAATATAGTTTCTCCTAGTTTAATGTGCGGTTGAGAGAATCTCTCAACCACACTACTGTACGTCTAAGATAGAATTCCTATCTTGAGACTTTTGCTTGTATAAATATGTGTGTAATTTCCTTGATGCAAGATATAAAATATATTTGAGTGTGTGCTATTTTATCTTGGTATCAGAGCTTCAGAATAGAGAAATAAATCAATCCACTTTTTTTATATTTGTCCATCACTATGGTGCTGCAATATTTAAAATCGTCCTGTGTAAATAGAGGCCACGCTGCGGGTTTATGAACTAGAGGAATCGACCGTGCTGTGTAAAGATTCAAGACACAGCGAGTTCAGAGATCTGTTTGAGATCTGTTGGCATTGTTAAAGAGCCAAAGCCTGTTGGAGAAAAATTCTGCCGCAGAAAGTAGCACTGGCTACCTTAATGAGACCACAAAGAAAAAGTCCACTGCAGAAAAGAGCATCGGAAATCCTACTAACACCTCGCCTGCCTTGAATGACGAAGGTTCATTGAAACCGTGATTAAGTGTGTTGGTGATATGGAGTATTGCACGTTGGTTGAATGAGGTTGCTTGAACTCTATCTGAGCATTGAAGGGCTTAGTGTTGTTCATGCCCACGTATGAGGGTGACAACGTTGGTGCTGGTGCAGATCCAAATGTGTGGATCTGCATAGTGGATGTTTGCATGTCTTATTGCTGTAGATCGGAGCGTAGGTGTTCAGGCTCGCTGATCTAAGTGGGAATTCGAACTACGAACAATGATATGTGACTTTGAAGAGGCGCGAAGCCTGTAATTGCGGCTAGATCTGAGCTAGTGTGTTGTGCCTCTGTCAGCCTTGGCCTGGATACCTTGATTAGGAATTTGGAAGGTAGCATGAGTCAGGGAGAGTTCGCAAATCAGTGTTTCTCCATGCATGGTTGCCTGGTTGGGGCCAGTGCAGATCGGAAAGCTTAGAACGTGCTGGAGACTGTGGCATGCGATCAAGCAATCTCAAAAGCGTCTTCCAAGCACCCAGCTGACAGAAGAAGAGGTGTTGGTCTATGTGGCACAACATGTGAGTTCCATAATAGTTCGGATCTGCTGCGAGTGGATCATATGATTGGCGCAGGCCATGGATCCCAGCGTGGGTGATCTGGTTTATATAGTGGCGGTGGATAGCTCAATTGAAGAGCCGATTGGAGGTGTGAAGCTTGTGTCTACTCCATATTTGTTGTGTGTTGAATCGTTGTTGCGAAAATGCTCCAATTCCTTTGATCATGGACCTGAGGTGTGTACCATTGTTGGAGACGTGATATTAAAGGAGGTCATGGAGTTTGCATAGGAGAACGCAGCCTCCGGTGCAAAGTGGTGTTATGGATCTGGGGTGTGCAGTATTTGGAAAATCCACGGGGCAATGCAAAATGCCAAAGTCATGCTATTGTGCCTATTCGTGATGGTGTCAGTTCTGAGAGGCACCATTAGTTATGGGAATATTGGGACGCCAGAGCAAGACTTTAATGAGATTCATGAGCATCTGATCACGGGAAGGCGGGGGGAGTCGCACAAGGTCCTGACGAAGGTTGTTGCAGAGAGTTCCAACAACAAGACACCCCTGACGATGAAAGAAGAAGTGGAAGAACCGGAGGTGGAGCGAGATCCAAGCGTGCCATATAGCTTTGGCCCCAAGATCTTTGACTGGGACGACCAATGCAGTCAAGGGATTTTGGAAAATCCCGCATTCCCTGATTTATTTTTTTTTGCCCGATGGGCATCCTTAGATTTTGCTGGCCACGGGTTCAGCTCCGGCCTCGTGTGAGAGTCCTGTGGAAGATTTTCTTCTAGTTGAAATCGTCGAGCAGCAGAGTCGTTCCATTTTTTTTTGAGAGGTCACATAGTTTGATGTAAGGGGAAGCATGGTGTGTTGGCCTACTGAAAAAACGATTTGGTGAGACACGTTCAACTACAAAGTAGTGAACACCAATCGAGTTGACCATCATGGAAACTCGTTGTTTGTTTTCAACATTTCAGTTTGATTGTTTCTGGTGTGGATCCCATGATTAGTGGTTCTGCCTTCTGTGCCTTTTTGGGAGGCCGAGATTTGATTCACTCTGGAAATGGTTATGCATTTATGAATTCTTCTCATGAAGCTGTCGACCGCAAAAAGAAGAAAGGATTTGCTGAGTGTGACCAGGCGGTTTTGCGAGGCAACGAGGTTTGGTGATTGATTCTGATGGATGGCAGCGATGGTGGAATTCAGCATCTAGGAAAAATCTACACATTGTGAGTTGTGTTATGAAGCTCCGTGCATTTTAGTTTTAGTGGAACAAAATTGCTATTGGAACTGTGATATTATTTTAATTTACATTAATTTCTTGTGTATGCTCGGTGTGGATGATGTGAATTCATAAATATTGTAAATCTGGTTAAGAATGGGATGTATTGTTATGACATTTAGTCCGACCAACTATTGTCACCAGTTTAAGTCTATGTTGGAATTGGCCATTCCAACAATAGACAAATTTATTTACAGGAATTCTTAACAACCAGATATGGCATTAGAGGAGTTGCATCAGAGATTGGAGGATGATCGAGATCATGTTGCAGATTGTTAGCGAGCATGAGGCAGTATGCTTGAAAACAGTGACTAGCCTTGATATTGTGAGTAGGGGAAGTGGCATTATGTTGCGATGCCAGGAGAATTGGATGCTGAAATGCGATGGAGGATTGGACCGTGGAGTCCTGGATTACTGTTCTTGAAGGGAAAATTGTGTTCTCTTCGTGTGGCTGTGAGTGCCTATGTTCCGGTTTCTTTATCATTGGACCCCTCACAGATGAGGTAAAGGAGCAACGACAACGTTTATGGTGGACAACAAAGTAGATGTTTGTTTAAGTTAGTGTGGGTTGTGGAATAGACTCCCTAACATGTTATAAGCAAGTCTAGTTGTTGTAATGGTCATTGTATGTACCCAGAAACTCCAAAATGTTGAAGTATGAAATGTAAGCCTTTTAAAGGTATTTGAAAGTTCGTGGTGATCTGAAAACCACTTTGTAATGGATTGCCTTTGTGGCTGGTTGGTGGTGAGCCAGAAACCATCCATAGAGCCTTAATGGCTACAGGATTTGCCCGGAGGTGGCACATTTAAGTTCTAGATTTGCCCGGCGGTGGCAGATTGGACTTGCCCAGAGGTGACACATTTAAGTTCCGGATTTGCCTGGTGGTGGTAGATCGGACTTGCCCGGTGGTGGCATATTGCCTGAGTGGCTAACGTGTACACGGGAGCTTTGTGCTCGTAGGAGCAGGTGGACTGCAGTAACACCTGGCTCAAGGTCTCAGATATTGGTGTGTCTGAGCACAAGAGGGTCGGCGCACTTTTCTATCTAACAGTTGCGTCGAAAGGCGCAATCAAGACAACTGTTTCGATTGTTATTTGGACATGAATATTTGGCTTAGAAAGGCACTGATCTCTCTTTGTTTTTGGAAGTTCTGCACATGCAATTTGCCTGATGGTGGTGGATTTGCAGGTACATATATGCAGTTTGATCACAACCAGACTTTGTGAATCACTATCATGACAAGTAGTCATTAAGGGGGGAGTTAGAAATAATTAATTCCTACTTGTCTATGGTTGTAATTCTCCATTTGAGAAGTTTGTTCCTACATAATAGGAATTAGCTAGAATATAGTTTCTTCTAGTTTAGTGTGTGGTTGAGAGAATCTCTCAACCACACTACTGTACGTCTAGGATAGAATTCCTATCTTGAGACTTTTGCTTGTATAAATATGTGTGTAATTTCCTTGATGCAAGATATAGAATATATTTGAGTGTGTGCTATTTTATCTGAAGTTGCAATTGTTGGCACAACTCCCGCGTTAAGAGCATCCAAAAATGTTTGTGTAAGCCCTGCAAGTATAGGACCAATCATAATTGTTGCTCCAATTTGCTTCGGCCTTATTTTTTCAACAATGAACTTTGTCAATACATTTAGACCAGCTCAAAATTCAGAACATAGTTTCTTAATCTATTGAAGAGAGCATGGTTAGTTGCCACGATGAAATTATCCATTTCACAATACCAAATGTTATATTATGAGCTCAATAATTATCAAGAAACAATGAGATGCAGGAACAATAATGAAGTCGTAGGAGATATTTCTCATTATTTAATGGGAGAAAAAGACTGAAGCAGTGACATTCAAGAAAGAGAACTCCAATAGACTCATGAATCTATAATAAAAATATCATATTAAAATGGGTTTATTAGTCACATCCTTCTAATGCGTCGACCATTTCAAGATTATATATATATATATAATATATATATATATATTATATTATATTCCAATAATTTTAATAAAAAAAATAAAATATCAAATACATACCTTATATTAAGTGGATCAGAACATTATAGTCCTACTAATTAGATATGCTATTGATTAAAGTATCATGAATTCAAACAGGAGAGGGTTCACCTGCATAAACAACACCATTGCATCTAATGTTATCTATGTTATATCACTTCCATATGGTGAATGCGTTTAGAATCTCCATTCTATGTTATCTTAATAATTAAGATGGATATAATATAGGGAATGATCGGAATATGGAATTGGTAAATCAGGGATCAATTAAATTCTACATAAATGTTTGTTTTGGTAGAATAGTATAGTTTTCATGGAAAAGCGAGTCTGGCCATTTATATTTGTATATTATGTTTTTAGTAGATATTACATGTTTTCCCGTAATTGTATACAACATGGTTTTGTAGGTATATGTTGTCACTATAGTTTTTTAGTTTGATATTTATATTAAAAGAATTAGGCAAGGTTGCGAACATCCCAATAAAACTGTGATTTTTTTAGAGTTGCTGATAAAATTGACAATTTTTTTTGGCAATTCATGATTTTATAGTGTTTTTGTCGAAAAATTTGATCTGAAAAAATTGTTGGGTACCCTGATAAAGTAATTTTAAGTTTAAATTTATTTTATGTTTTATTTTTTATTTTTATTTTGATTTTTTTTCTCATTAACAATGTAAAACTTCAAATAGAATAAATCATTAACCGTTTATGGAGGTAGCAAAAAGGTCAATTGATTTGAAAAGTGGTGATGCAGATACACCTCGTTGTTTTTTCGAGCATTTTTGACATTGTAAATTTTTTAATTATTAATGAGTTTTTTGAAATCAATTACTTAACAAATTCTCTAGTTCTCTTATTTTATTTTTTAACTGTAAAAAAATATTTAAAATAATATAAAAAACAAAAACATAAATATGTAGAAAAAAAAATTCATCTGAACCCATAAAACAATTGGTAAAAATAGGAAAAAAATTTAAAAAATCATGAAAAAAGCTTTAAATTTTTTTTTAAAAAGAAACTAGATTAAAAATAGAAAAGAAAACAAGAAACCAAAAAAAAAAAAACTATAAAATTAAGATTAAAACATTTAAAAAAAAAAACCTAAAAAAACAAAAATAATACTTAAAAACATTTAAAATTAAAAAAAAATTATAATAATAATAATTATATTATTAAAAAAACAATTTTTTAAAATTTTTTTTTATAAATATATTTTAAATTAAAAAAAAAACGATTTAAAATTAAATATATATATAAAATATATATATATATATATATATTCTCGATTAAAAAAAAACATTTAAAATTGTTTCCCACTGGTTTCAACACCACCACGTTTTTCATCTAAGAGGGAAAATTGTTACATTTTCTCGCAAGATGCTGAGTAACCTCGGCGACATTATTGGTTGTTGTGTATCATATAGCAATAGAAATGATATTACACATCTTATAATATATTTTCATATTTATGTGTCAATACATTATTTTATATGTGTATACTTAATGTTAAAAAAATTAATATATGAATATAGCAATAGAAACATAATATTACACACTTAATATTAGTTATTTTCTCATGTTATGTGTCATACATTTATTTTATTGTGTTGAATACTTTAGATATTAAAAAAATAAATTTTTTTATATCCACTGATATTTTTTTGATTTCAGACCCTCACCGATTTAATCTAATCGCAATGTTCGCAACATTGAAATTAAAAAATAATCGATAAACTACATTCTGAATATAAACCATCGAAATACGTAGGGGAGTTTGGATCTCCTTTGCTCAGTTAAAAACACACATTGAGAAAATGCTACTTTCTCCTTTGATTAGTAAGTTAGTAAGAACTACACATTGACCAAGAAATGTGTATAAAGAGGCAACCGTAAAGAAAATGACCTTAGAAATGCATTGGAATCTAGTCCAATGCGGGAGGGAAGTTCTAGATGTAGCCATGTAAAAGACATGAAAAAGTTGAAAGCTCAGTTAATTATTATCGATTGCAAAAATATATATTTGTGTTTTTTATTAAGTGGGGCGACGGTTCATGAAAACTAGATGAATTTGGAGGAGCTGGTACGGTAGCCATGTGACAACTCTTTCTTTCACATATAAAAGGTAAAAGCCTGGATCACATTCATCTACAGCGCAGGGATATGTGATGTTGATGCTTCGGATTCAAACAACCAAGCAAGTTATTACTGTTACTAAAGTAGAAGTCTCTCCTCTTGCAAATCACAAATAACATTGATGAAGTGAGCCTCCAAATATTGGTTATAATGAGACAATTGCAAAGTTTTGAGAAGAGCTTGAATGGGGGACCTGAGATGAGGCATCATATAATAGCTTCACCTTTGATTGGAAGAGTTAAAAATATAGGTCACTTGAACAATAGAATTCTTTATATCAAATATAAAATGACCATTTTTCTACCTTGATGTTTTGGTTTATTGAGTACTACCTCATTTTGTCCTTGCAACATCATTTCCAGTGGCAAGCATCGATTTCATGGCTAGTTCGAAATAATCCATGGGTTTATCGTACATCCATGTTTTATCAGGTACAATAATAATCTTGTTGCCACAAAATCTCAAGAAATTTATACTCTGTCCATGTTCAACAATTACCAAAATACAAAATATTTGTTACAACAGAAAATCAATATGATCTCTCTGAAACAGAAAGTTGTGCAATTCCTCCCCCAAGAGATGTAGTAAGATCCCAATTAAAAACAACAGAAAATAAACTCTCTGATTTGATACAGATGCAAATGGAGAAGGATCCTCTTCTGATGGAATACCAAGAATCCTGTAGTTGATCTCTTAAAAAATATATACCGCTAATCTCTTAAAAAATAACCCTCAAGAAATTTCCTTTCCCATAAATCTATTTTAGGGAGAGTATTTGGCTAATAGAATACTATGAAAATATATTAATGATCTGAGAACATTTGATACAAAAAAAGATAAAACCCATTAGAATTCAAAATCAACACAGATGCAAGATACACCTCCCCTGATGCTCTCTAAAAGCTCATATTATATGAGAAGGAATCATCCAACCGAAATGCAATACAACTCCGACTGAAATGAGCAAGGAGCAAGATAAGAAATGACATACTTAAGTGCACAAAAGAGACAGAACAGGCTCAAAAACACATGGAAGTTGAATTAAACATGGAAAAGTGGCTTATACAATTTAACCATTCTTAAAAGGTGGCACCCTTAAATATGGAGGACGCCCAAATAGAATTGGACGCCTGATATCTGACCTTTTCGAAAAGAGAAATAATCTAGCACTTACATTTTCTCTTTGCCACATAAGAAGTAGTTATATTTACCCATTAAAATACAGAACTTACTAAAGCACCATTTCATATATAATTGGTGTTCACAAAATTATAAGGACCTAGGATAAAGTGTTATACAACAATTTTTCTGAGGACATGGTCTACCTCGACCCAGAAGAAATAAGAATGGCTTTCACCCAATAAAATACAACTGACACAGACAATGACCATGGTGAAGATTAGTATTTGCTACAATGTACTCTGACTTTGGCCAACTTAGGAAATAGTAATATTTAAATCATAGTCAATGATGGAAATGTGCATGCAAGGGCATTTTGCTGGTTGAATCAAGGTATTGATCGAGAATAATTCCATTAAAGCTAGAGATTATAGCTTATGTTCTGCAAGGAGTGTTCACAGTTTTAACAAATGAAAAACAAACATTTACAGAAAGGCAAGTGTCATTGCACTTTAAATAACCTTAGTCCCTTTTAAACCAAGAGGGAAGACGTATAAATTTAGCTGTGACTTTATTCACAAGGTTTTTACACAACAACATATATGCTTAGAAGATAGAAAACTCAATAATGATGAGAAATACACACTTTCGGTGGAATAGATTCATGTCTTGAGACCAGTTGGTCTCACTATTTACATGGGGAATGTTCCTTTTCTTTGCAGAATCCACTACAAATGTAGAACGACACAACTGACCCATACTATCAACACGTGGCACAACTTTCATCAGTTAAATGGATGCTCATAACTCTGTATGCCTTTCATTGATGAAAAGTAGCAACCTGACCAAACAAAAGAAGGGAAATATAGCATGTTCAATCTCCACATAAAGATAGTGCCACATCTCCATTATTGCAAACACCCACCCATTTTTTTAGTGTCATTGTCGTGTGTGCAAACAAGATATCCAAATGGGAATAGAATAAGATCAATTGAATTGCAACCATGAGACCTTGCTGACTACATTTATTCTGAAAAACTAAATCTTTCAAAACATATTAACTTGGTTGCAACATCTTCAGTCATTTAAAAGATGATAGCAGTGAAGAGTTTGAAAAGTTAACCACCCCAAGAAGTGTTACACTAATACTTACAGAGAAATTAAAGATTTTTTAACAAAACGGTGAAATGAATAAATCAGAACTGATAAGCAGCATACTAAAAGAGATAAAGGAGAAATTACCTACAGAGAATGATGCAAAAGATGTTCCACATCCATCCTAGTTTTGATCATCATCAGAAAATGCTAATGAACCATCTGATTTACAACCCCAAAAGAGAGAACATTTTCCCTCTATGTCTTGCAAATGGTGTCTGTGAGAACGAGGGGGAATCATGCAAAACTGTGTTGAATTACACATATAATCGAACACTTTGCCTCTGGATATGTAAATTATAATCTAATGAATACTTGAATTATGACCAAGCCAACTTTGCAAGCACAATGAGTAGTATTCATTATGACCAAGCCAACTTTGCAAGCACAATGAGTTTCATCAAATATGAATGAGTTTTTGTCAAAAAGAAAACACAAGTATTTATCACCCCTTAATTCAATGGAGTAATATTTTTTTTTGATTGGGTGTTGCTTAGGGCTTAAACATAATTCTGTGTTTATTGTGCAAACACCCATGTTCTCACAGTGGATTGGGAAGTCTGGGTTGGATGCTTATAAAATTTCATGGTTGTGATAGTGGTTTGACAACTTATAATTGAACTCACAGTGATCCAGGAGACCAAGGGCACACTGCAAATGATGTCCCCTAGAGGCGTATTTGAATTTTGAGAGAGAAAAGTTTAGACTTATAATTTTGCGCTTATTGTATAAGCATCCATGTTCTCACAATGGATAGAGAGGTACACAGTGGTTTCTTATTATTGTGATTATGGTGTTTTAGGATATAACTTCGCTCATAGTAGTCCAAGGACTAGGGGCATTCTCCAAATCGCATCCACCCATGTTCTCACAATGGATAGAGACGGACACAGTGGTTGCTTACTATAGAGAGGTACACAGTGGTTTCTTATTATTGTGATTATGGTGTTCTAGGATATAACTTCACTCATAGTAGTCCAAGGACTAGGGGCACTCTCCAAATCGCATCCACCCATGTTCTCACAATGGATAGAGACGGACACAGTGGTTGCTTATTATTGTGATTATGGTTTGTTAGCATACAACTTCGCTCATAGTAGTCCAAGGATTAGGGTCACTCTCCCAATCGCATCCCCTTAGAGGGGTGATTGAATAGTAAAAGCTCATGAGACTCATGCTTGTTTGTGGGCTAAAGAAAAGGTAGCCCAATTCATACCCAAGGGACTTGACTCATTCTCATGGGTATTAAAGTAATTGAAAATCAGACAGTCTCCTCTGACTGCATGCCACGTTTCCTAAATATTGCAAAAGTTTGTCCCATTCACCATGTTATTGAATTTTTTTCCTAGAATTCATCACAATAGATCCAAATTAGAGGAAAACATATCCAGATTAACAACAACCACATTACATGTAAGTTGATAAGCCTTAATTACCCTGGCAACCAATAGAATCTTGGAACTGCTATCGAAAAGAACAAATGCAAAAGAGCCTTCAAAGTGATTCAGCACTTGATCAGCAGGAAACGACCCTCTGTCGCGCAGAGCTTTGAATGCTTCTATCGTGACCATCACCTCATTTGCATTCTTGGTAAGCCCATAATCTTGTCTCAGCAATGGAAAATTCTAAATGGTGCCCACAAACCCACAAAACACATCGCCTACAACTTCGAAGGACCTAATGCCAAAAGTACAAGCAGTAGTCTAGCATACACCAGTCTAACCAATGAACCACCGAGATCACTTTGATCTTTTCGAATCTCATAGAGAACATGCATACGATTCCCTTAGAAAGCAGAGTATAGAAATAAGATACCATACCTGGGCATGAGCAAAGCTTCTTTGTGATAAGTGTATGCCATGAATCCATGGGACCCAATTTGAATGACGTGGTCTGTGGTTAAGTGGAAACGAAAATGTCTACCATTTGTTTCTCATTTTTTCTCAAATCTGAGGTTCCGTCTACAACTGCAGGAGGGTTAACAAGCTCCTGAGGAGCACCCACCACCAATTTCTCAAACACTGCCAACGTTTTCCTTTACCTGTAGAGCTCCTGATTCTTCTGCCTCTGCTAATTCTGATACTTATCCTGCAGACCTTCTGCTATTCCTATTCCCACAATCTCAAAGATATGATGCAAATGACCTTTCACATATTTCCAACTCCATTCGTTGATTTTGTATGTTAGCACCAAGTTAAAAAAAGACACAGTTAGAACCAAAATTCTAAGAACAGGTAAGGAAAATTTAGAGCCATGGGACCTAAATTGGAGATCGTCGATACCTGAAAAAGGGTAGGGAAAATGTGACCATCCTTGTGAACGGACGTCCACAGGTATACACAAGAAAGAAATGAGTTGACCTTACATTTAGTGGAGAATAAGAAGAACCAGAAAGAAAGTTAAGAGTTTTATTTGAAACCTCGCTTTGTCATGGAAAAAGAAATACCACCTGTCAGAATTGGAGCCATAAACATTCCAGAGTGACTAAGGTTTCAAAACCCTCAAGGAAAAAGAAAATCTAACTGGTTAATGGAGGAAACCATGTGAACTTCAGAGCACCCATCCACCCTGCCATGCAAAAGAATAGGTTCAATGGCAAGCTAAGAAAGCACAAGCAATTGCAGACCTTACCAAAAGAAAGAACAAGAAAAAAAAATATGAAGGATCTCATATTGAACACCAATCTTATCTATGAACCATCCGGAGGGCATACATCTGCTTGTGAATGACATGTTTTTACAAATTCTGCGACTAATTCTGAATCTCGCCATTAAAATGAAGTCAGTCGATGTTAGTCGGGCTAAGTCTTAGAAGGCTCAAATTAAGGTCAGAACGAGCTAGTAGTCGGCGACATCAAGTCAGTAAAGCTCTGGACGAGACGTCCAACATTGAATATGTGGAAGAAATTAAGCAAGTTGAGAATAATTAATATTATTCTATCATTAATGGAGAAAATGGTTACATTGTTGTAACTTTCTCCCTAGTTTAGGATTAGTTCCTATAGTTATGGGGTTTGGGTACAACTTCCTATTTCCTAGTATTGTATTTAATGATGTA
>APFE031553179.1:49882-121167 GCA_000404065.3 Pinus taeda | reverse complement strand
ACCATGATGGGCTGAAATATAAAAATATCACATCACACCTACCAAAATGAAAACGGAGCCTCCAGTAATCAACACTATGTTTCTATGAAACATCAAAAACCTCTTTTTCATTTTGGTCGGTGTGCCTAAATTTTATTTTCCCGGCAATCAACAACTAAGGAATTATGTTATATTTTTTTGGGGTTAGAATAATGCTAAAGAGATGGATGTTTGAGACGTTAATTAAGCATTAGTGTATAATTTTTTTTTCATGAGTATAGTTATTATGTTGGTTTAATTGTTTTTCGTTAAATAACGTGAATTTTGAAATGAAATGAATGGTATGTTTAATATGTGGTTTGAGTAATTATGATTTAATGGTTATATTATTTTTTAGTAAAATTAGTTTTTTATTACTAAATTTTTAATTAGTAATTTTTTATTACAGAATAATTTAACGCAATACTTTATTACTTTCTATGTTATATTTTGAGTATATCTAGTCTTTTTAACATTTTTCAACTCATTATAATTGAACAGAAAAGTTTATTTTACAGCCCATTATGATGTGTAACCTGATCCATCCGTCATCCAAATTAAAATTTTGCTCATATCGACCAAAATAAGAGAGAAAAAAAAATTATTGTACAAAACATTTAAATAATATTGACTCATAAAAGAATACCCCGAAAAGATTTGGTACTTAAAATAGATATATACTAATTTACTTTAAATACCAAATTTTAAAATAGATATATAGTGATTTATTAAGTCCTTATTCATGGTTATCATTATCCAAATACACAAAAGCATGGTTAACTAATCCTTAGAGATTATCTTAATAATAGACAAAATAGACTCCACCAAAATCCATGGACTGCGCCGTTATTAGCGTCTTGTCAAAAGCTGTTGTCTTGTGGTTTCACTGTCAATGACTGTGAAAAGGGAAGACTGAAAAGACGTGTACAAGCCCAACGTTTAGCATGTTGAATGTCATGTCAGATATTGCGAGGAAGTATGGTCCGTCCTCTATTTATTGCTTGCTGTTGAAATTTTGCACCATGTGCCCTGCTAGGCTGACAAATGAAAACTGAAATATGATTAATAATAAACTTAATTGGATAGGGGAGGGACACCGTTACATGGGTGCCCTCCCCTCCACCTCACCTACATCCACATGGACAACATATTCGAATATGTGACACGTGCTCGATGTGGACTGCCACGTGTTGTGGTGTGTGTCAGTCCTTCAAAACCTGCTTACTGACCTTTTGCCCGGTTGTTTTCACTTGTTTTTCGTGATGTGTGCTCTACGCCCTATTTTTCTATTCGGGTCCGGTGTTTGGGCGAAGGCCTTTGCCGACGATGGCGCGAGACGACTCCATTACCTATGTGCCTCGTTTGCCATTGTTGAGCTGTTGTTCACCATTGTTTTCTTGCACGCGTCCATGGTTGGAACAGGGTTTCTATTGTTCTTATTTCATTCCGCCTACAATTGTTCTTCATTCTGGACCACCAGAGGTTTATGGTTTCCTTGTTGGTTGTTTCATTCACGCGACCTGTTGTTTGGGGAGGAGCCAGTACCTATTTCAGCCAATTCGAGGTCAAAGGTTGCATTTACAGGTAATTGCAGTTTTTTTGGGTTTTTTGGTTTCTACATTTTCTAATTTCCAACTTGTTGCAGGTTTGGCGAGCTCTGGACATGAAAGACACTTGGACATGGCTTCTATATGGTAGGAAAAATCCTACCAGCCATTGCCACTGTATTTTTCAACACCTCACCTTGTGTTTTTCAACACCTCACCTTCCTATTGGAATTTTTGTTAAATTTGCACTTGGAGTTTCAGGTAGGTTTAGGGTTTTGCAGGTTAGGTGTTTTGACGGTTTAGGGTTTTGCAAGTTAGGGGTTTTGAGGGTTTAGGGTTTTGCAGGTTAGACACTCCCTGTTCAGTTTTCTTTTCTCCTTTCTAATTCATGTACTCAATATATATGGATTTTCCTTTGCCAATAATTTATTTTTCAGTTCTTTCAAGAGTAATGCATTATGAGAACAAGGTTTATGGTTGACTTCTTTGCTTTCAGATATTTTTTTACCTCCTTTTTGAATGTCAGAATGTCAGAAATTGGTGAATTTTCCTCGTCTCACTTTTACTCCATGTTCTTTACGGATTTATCCAAACACATTTGCATAGCACTAGATCCTAAGGGGTGCATGTGTTGCAAAGTCAGTTTTTTTTAATAAAAAATTTCCTTTCTATTTCCACATCAGTGGAGTTGAAACTATTTTGTAAAATATTAAATCATTTATAAATATTGTTTTGATGTGGAAGACCTTTCTCATTCTTTCAAGTTTATCTGCAAGTTTACCACTGGTTGATAGTCATTGTAATATTGTTTGATTGAATCATTGCTTAACAAAGACACAAACTAGCAGGTTATGATTCATTTTGATACCATAAAAGTTGTTGTTTTCCCCATTTTAATCTGTGCACATGAATTATTGAGATGTTGTTTTCCCTGAACTAGCAACTTAGCACGTTTCATTGGCATTATATGGATTAATATTTAGTATAAGTCTTTGATATTAAGACTCCACTGTCAAGCAAGCTGACAAACTTTATATCTCATCTGGTTGAATTCTCTAGGTTAAGAAAAGCTGAGAGGTTGGTGGAAATGCAAATTAGAATAGAGATGTGCTACTACAGAATGCAGGATCCATCATTTTGAATCTAGGCTTATAGTAATATCATATAAGGGGAGCACTCACTCTAACTTTCATGAAGATACTCGAGCTATAAGTACTTTGGAGCAGTACTTTTGGTAGGGTAGTAGCGTATAGTAAACTCAGTTCCTTGTCATTATCCACAGTGAGTAGCCTGTGGGTTTTGCAGTTTGTCTGGACAACCCACAAGCTAGCGATATCATATCAATAGTGAGGCAGAGGAGCACTGGCTCTAAATTCCTTGAAGAAACTTTGGCTATAAATACTTCTCATAGTGTAGTAGTCCTTCGGATTGGGTGGTAGCCTCGAAAACTTAATTTATTTAACATTATGCGAATTAATATTAGTGCATCTCTTTGATATGAAAACTAACTAGAACTAGCAACTTAGCATGGTTCATTGGCGTTATATGGATTAATATTTAGTATAAGTCTTTGATATTAAGACTCCACTATCAAGCAAGCTGACAAACTTTATATGTCATCTCGCTGAATTCTCTAGGTTAAGAAAAGCTGAGAGGTTGTTGGAAATGAAAATTAGAATAAAGATGTGCTACTACAGAATGTAAGATCCATCATTTTGAATCCAGACTGATAACAATATCATATCAGGGGAGTACTCATTCTAACTTTCATGAAGAAACTTTGGCTATAAGTACTTTGGAGCAGTACTTTTGGTAGGGTAATAGTGTATAATAAACTTAGTTTCTTTGTCATTATCCACAGTGAGTAGCATGTGGGTTTTGTAGTTTGTCTAGACAGCCCACAATCTACCAATATCATATCAGTAGTGAGGTAGAGGAGTACTGGCTCTAAATTTCATGAAGAAACTTTGGCTATAAATACTTCTCATAGTGCAGTGGTACTTCTGATTAGGTGGTAGCCTGGAAAACTCAGTGCAACTCTTTGATATTAAAACTGACTTGAACTAGCAACTTAGCATTTTTCATTGGCGTTATATGGATTAATATTTAGTATAAGTCTTTGATATTACGACTCCACTGCCAAGCAAGCTGACAAACCTTATATCTCATCTGGCTAAATTATCTAGGTTAAGAAAAGCTGAGAGGTTAGTGGAAATGCAAATTAGAATAGGGATGTGGTACTACAGAATGCAGGATCCATCATTTTGAATCTAGGTTACCATTAAGTTGTTGTTTTACCCATTTTAATCTATGCACGTGAATTATTGAGCTATTGTTTTTCCTGCTTAAGATCACTGAATATAAAAATATTGAGAGTACCATCTAGCCATTGCATGTAGAGTTCATAGGCCAAAGTTTCTTCTAGCTAAATCTTAACCATGAATATTGAGTGAGGGGAGGTGTTTGATTGTCAATCCACACTTGAACATGGCACAGGCCTAATCAAGAAGCCATGTATCTCAATAGGAGAGTAGTCCAATAACGAAAGGCAGGTTAGAACTTGATCCTTGTTTGGGTTTTTAACTAGCCCAAATTATATTTGTTCCACTGCAATAGATAGGCAGGTCAGGACTTGATCCTTGTTTAGATTTTTAACCAAGACAAACTATATTTCTTCCACTGTAACAAATAGTCTTGCAGTGTTATTAATCAATTTTTTATAAACATTTGTGATTAGGTACTATTTCACATCACTAGATGAATATTACTTGCTTGATCTTGGAATTTTAAATTTATTCATGTTATGGAAACCATGGTTGCATGCTATGAGTTTCTTATAACTAAATCTTAACTATGAATATTAAGTGAGGGGAGGTGTTTGACTGTCAATCCACACTTGAACATGGCACTGGCCTGATGAAGAATCCATGTATCTCAATAGGAGAGCAGTCCAATAACGAAAGGTAGGTTAGGACTTGATCCTTGTTTGGCATTTTAACCATCCCAAATTATATTTGTTCCACTGCAATAGATAGGTAGGTCAGGACTTGATCCTTGTTTAGATTTTTAACCAGGACAAACTATATTTCTTCCACTGTAATAAATAGTATTTCAGTGTTATTAATCAATTTTTTATAAGCATTTGTGATTAGGTACTGTTGCACATCACTAGATGAATATTACTTACATGATCTTGGATTTTTAAATTTATTCATGTTATGGAAACCATGGTTGCATGCTATGAGTTTCTTATAGCTAAATCTTAACTATGAATATTGAGTCAGGGGAGGTGTTTCACTATCAATCCACACCTGAACATGGCACATGCCTGATCAAGAAGCCATGTATCTCAGTAGGAGAGCAATCCAATAACGAAAGGCAAGTTAGGACTTGATCCTTGTTTGGTTTTTTAACCAGCCCAAATTATATTTCTTCCACTGCAATAGATAGGCAGGTTAGGACTTGATCCTTGTTTAGATTTTTAACCAGGACAAACTATATTTCTTCCACTTTAATAAATAGTCTTTTAGTGCTATTAATCAATTTTTTATAAACATTTATGCTTAGATTGCAAACAAAACTACTTTACAACCAACCAAGTTGTTGTTGGCTTTTCAATGTAGTGAATGCATAGAGCCATAATGTTGTTAGCGTTTCAAAGTAATAAAACAACCTAGGTTGTAAGCCAAAATGTTTATGTGACAAGAAAAAGATACAATCCATCCAAAATGCACATCATCATGTGGTTACAACCAAAAACATATGACACCCTTATTCTTTATGGCCCTGAGAATCTTGTAAGATTTATACATTGTAATAAACTATAGATGTTCCTTCTAAAATGGATTTTGGCTACGATGTCGCACACATTATGAAATAAAACAACCTAGGTTGTCAGTCAAAATGTTTCTGTGACAAGCAAAAGATACAATCCATCCAAAATCCACATCATAATGTGGTTACATCGTAAAACATATGACACCCCTATTCTTTATGGCCCTGAGAATCTTGAGTGCCAAAACTCCCCAAGTTACCTTCTTGAGCTAGGTAGGTTGGCCTAACTGTCAAGGGTTGCTTAGGGAATGGTTGATTGCTCCCATATGATTGAGTCCAATTTGCAGCTTTCAACCATGGAGGTATTGAGTACCCATACCTCACATTTGCACTACTAAACTCTGCATTAAGTGGAGGTGTGTCATGAGCATACATAGAATTGATGTCAACTCTGGTAGGAATAAGGTAAGCGGGTAAACCCTTAGTTTGATAGTGAGGCACTTAAATCTTTATGATATCTTGAAATAATGGTGTATTATCTACAATGGAGTCCAATGAGTTTGAAATAATCCTGGTTTCATCAGCTATTCTTATATCATTGTCAACCATATTGATCATCCCTTGTTCCTTTTCAAGAATTTATTGTGCCTTTCTTGATTCCTTTTCATGTATTCCCATTTGTTTCTTTTGGTCCTTAACTTGCCTTGCTTTATCTCTTTCAATCCTTTCATCTGCTCGACGTTGCGCTGCAACAATCCTTGCTACCTTCTTCTCCTTGACTAGATCCTTCTTTTTCTGTTTTAATTCTTGAATTTCAAATTTATTTTTTTCAGACTCAACTAATAGGTTTATATAGTCCTCTGAGGTGAGTAACTGTGAGCTTCGACCAAAACGAAGACTACCTAGTGCACCTTGCTTTTTTTCAATGATATTCTCTCTACTGGTAGTCTTAGGAAGCAGCCAAGTATCTTCTCCACCCCTCCCACCTGCATGTCATTGATTGGTACTTCCCTTTCAGTATCTGATGGAACTAATTGAAATATATCATTATCTTCATTTGATGCCTCATTATGTGCTTCATCTTTTTCCATTGATTTATTGTCCACAAAAAAATGAACAATTTCCCTATTCAATTCTGCTGGTTGTGAGGGCATGTTCATGCTTTGTTCATTGGTTGCTGAGACATTATGTGCATTCATATTAATCATTGCTTCTGCTATCCATGAAGGGGGGGTTACTTGGCTTGGCAATGTCAATTGGTCATTGTCAACTACATGTTCAACAATGTTATTAACAATATCAAAAGCAGTAGCTTCATGTTCTTGAGTTGGTCGAACGATCTCCAATGTCAAGTGGTCATTGTCAACTGCATGTTCAACAATGTGATTAAAAATATCAGCAACAGGAGTTTCATGTTCTTGATTTGGTGGAACGATCTCCATGTTACTGCAAACTTGTTCATGGTTATAATGTGCTTCACATACAGTTTCATTATCTTCATCATATAAGTGTCCTTGAGAGAGGGAAATCATATTACCAGCTGCAACAACATCATCTTGGTCATCTACTTCTTTCACTTCAATGCATGTTTGGGAATTCCCTTCTTCTTAACCATCCACATGAAATGGATGGCTACAACCAGTATCATGCATAAGAGCATCATAGTTCAGTGGCCAGATTCCTGACCTCCTAAAGCCACCCTTGATATTTGATGGTGTCAAATGCCTTTTAAAAGCTTTACTTGCAAGCTCTGCTAGCTTGAACCTTTTCACCTCAACCCCTAGATTCTTTGCCATCCATGCAGCGTGCTCCATCCTGAAATAGTTCTTGAAAGGGCCAAACACACTAACATCAAGGGGTTGAAGTCTGTGAGTAGTATGAGTGGCCAATGTCAACAGGTCGATGCCTAAATTGTTTGCTTCCTCAATTGTTTGTACAACCATGTGGCTCCCCTGGCCATCTAATATCAATAGGTGTTTGTTATTAGGCAAGATGCCGCCTGATATCGATGCAAAAAAGTGAAAAAGCCAACTTAAAAATAGTTCTTTAGTCATCTATGCGAATGTGCAACCATGCATGCACCTGGTTCACAGTTATGTATATAGTTTTTCGGTTGATTTTTGCCTTTGAATAAATAAAATCCTGGGATTGAAGTACCAATTGCATTTACACAACATAAAATAGTTATCCACTCCCTTCTTTGAGGCAAAATATTTGGCACATTTGGGCTCCCTCTCTTGTCAATTACGCACATGCCACAATTCCTCCTTGCCTGTAAACCTATTTCATCACAGTTCCATATATGGTCTGCTCCATAAGAATGTTTATCATAAGCACTAGAAAGTGTGTCATAGAACTTTTACACAACTGCATGGCACAAATTTAAATCTCCGTCTCTGTCAAGGCCCTCAACAGTACACAATGCAAGTTCTGGATGCCTTTTTCTAAACCCAAACTACCATGATTTACCAGGAAACCCATCTTTGAATGGGTTTGGCCTCCCTTGACAGATTTGAGCAACCGTGGATTTGAGTTGTATCAACTCTAGCCCATGTCCCATTTGGGCCATCTCTTTACACCACTCAACCACCTCAGCCTCCTCCTCCTCAGTCATAACTGTAAGAGGCCCTCTACATTTTGTATGAGTCAGTCCATTTATCCAATAATGTATTGATGAGGGAGGAATACCATGTTTTTTTGTAGATGCCCGAACTAAGTATCCATGAAACTCTATGTTGACAATTGCAACTTATATTTCTTCTTTTCTCCATCCTCTTATAGCACTCATATTTTTAGTTGAACTTGCCCCTTGGACTGTTGTTGACAGTCGTTCTATGGATGATGGTGTGTTAACATCAGCTTCAGTCGCATGGTCATCCTCAACAATGTTCCTTGGGGCATTGTTGACATTGACATCAGCTATTGTGTCCTCATCAGATGATGTGCATTGCAACTGTGCACCCCTTGTCACTCTCCTGCCACTTCTCCTTGTATGAGCAACATAACTACTTTTTTCCATAGATGCAACAACCTGTAAAATTATGGCATGCATTTAGACATTAGAATATTTGTAAATTATGCTTTCATACAAGGCAAAAATACTTCTGCTTTATTACAGGAAATTATCAACATGTATGTTAGTATCCTTGAAAAATCAAATATATAGAATCATTTTGTTGTATGTCTTCAAAATTATCAGTGATTGTTGTTTTGATAACTTGTCTTTACACTTAAAATACCATGACTGTAAAGATTGGTTTTGTTATGCATTTCACAACAAAGCTCTTGTTCAGTTTGACTACTTAAAATATTGTTTTGTTGTTTTGTTGTTTTCTGTAAGGATGCACTTCTCCATAAATGGATCTCTGGCTATCAAGGAGTTATCATTGGAGTTATCATTGGCCAAACCAAGCATGGTATTTAATTTGACCAAGGATCTGATTTGGGACCCCTTGAAGCACTCTTGATCACAACTTTTCCACCATAACAAATTTTTTCCTCAGGTCACTTACAATTGAAGTTTCTAGTCATGTAAACATTAATTTCAACTACAACTCTTATTTGCATCTTGTCTACATATATAAGAGAGGCCATGCCTTTTTCTTAAATCAGGAAAGCATATTATCAATTTTTAAAGTTTTGAGTAATTATTGATCTCATATATCAAATTAGATAAAGTGAATAGGAGTAATGAGGGTGCAGTTTGTCATATTTGCAATAGTTTGAGGCTGGTTGTGCCTTCTTTGTGGTCCTTCTTTCTAATAGGTTTCCCCTTGTGTACAACAACCTTCCAATACGGCCCTTCCACTGCTTCTTGTTCATTTGTTTATGTTATTTTCTTCCTTTTACATTGTTTTGTTTACTTTCTGATCATATTTCAAGAATGATTTAAACCCCCTTTTCCTTTTCTCCTTTCAACTTTTTCTTCAATTTATTTTGCAGATCTTGTTTATGCTACCATTAGTCTTGATGATGTTTATTTCTAGTTTCATACAAGGTTTTCGGTTATAGAAGTGAGCCCTGGGATTTGCTTGGTAACTTCAATTTTATTTTCCTGATCGATAGATTTATGGGATCTCACTAAGTAGTAGTAATTTGAGTATGCTTTTGCAGTAATCTCTCTTAGGCATTAGTTCTCATGGCAACTGCAATGAAATTTTAGTCTTGCATTTTGACCCATTAATTGGGGGTTAGCATATGGTAGACGTTTAAGTGGAATTGCGAGTTGAGATGATGGCGGTAACTACAATGTTTTGTAAAATGATGGTCCATGGGTTGCATTTCTGATTCTTGTTCACAGGTCATGTTAAAGTAGATTTCAGTGTTAACCTACTTGTTAATGAATTTCACTCACTAACTTAAACCCTGGTAACTCTAGGTTTTAGGCACAGATAATGTAACTACAGGTTATAGTAACATAGGATATAACACAGGTCGTTTGAACATAGTCGATGTCACTGAAGCACTACATTAAATTGTGGCAGGAATCTGTTATTTGCAAGTCTTCTAACCTATCTATCTTTGGATAGTAGCTCACCGAATTAGTCCATCAAATTTCAATTGAGTTGATCATCATGTTCCTACATATTTTTGCATGATGTCTATATTTTCTTTCCAAGCACATCAATAGATCTATAAGTCTGAACATAGAAATAGGTGAATTGTGAAATAGAATTGTAGGTTGTGTGTTGATTTTCATGAAAATGAAACTGAATCTGTAAGAAGGTGAATTGTGAGGCTGTATATTGATTTTTATGAAAGTGAAACTGAAACTATAAGAACTCTGATAAATGAAAACAAAACTATAAGAAAAAAGTGTTGTAATTGATATAACTAACCTGGATGTACTGGAAATTGTTTTGTGATGTTTTGTCTTCAAGGTTGCTGAATAGTTTGAAAGCATAATATGCAACTTCAACAGTGATTGAACTTCTTTTATAGTTTTTGGCACTTGAATTTAATTGGTGGACATGGATGGACATGGATTGCAATGGCTTTATTTTGAATGTGTGGTTTGGATTTAATTTGATGTGATCTAATGGTTGGGAATTTGTTATTTGTTGATCCACGTGCTTTGATTTGTTTTAATGAGAAATAGAATGAGTTGGATGTCATTTATTGAACAAAGTGGGTTTAAATATTATTGCGTTGGGCGTCATTTATTGAACATAAGGGGTTTAGTTGTTGAACAATACATCAATTATGGCTGACATACATTAACTTTTATTATGTGTAGGTATGGATATTTATTTGGGATACAAAACTTCAGTTCTGATGAGTGGGGGTTGATGTGACTGCTACTTTGTACTTTTGTAATAGACCATTTTGGAAGCATTTATGGTTTTATTTATGGACAGTTGTGGTTGACATACATTCACTTTTATTATGTGCAAGTATGGATATTTATTTGGGATACAAAACTTCAGTTCTGATGAGTGGGGGTTGATGTGACTGCTACTTTGTACTTTTGTAATAGACCATTTTGGAAGCATTTATGGTTTTATTTATGGACAATTGTGTGCCCAGTCAATGTATTGGGAAATTTTGGACATAAATTAATACTTATTTATACTTAATGTTATTTATCTTTATTAAATATTGGTTGCAAAAGGCTCAATTTCTGGTGGTTTGGTGGGACCATTACTATATCAATCATTGGTCCCTGCACAACATTAGAGATCTCTCCCCTAGTTATTTTGTAAAATCATATGGTTTAAAACGGAAATATGATTGATTACACGTAATAAAATATTTCTTCATACAGTGATTGCATTTTATAACATAATTGAAAGATGCTTTGCTTCCGTGGGGTTGCCTATACTGAGAGAGCATAGCATCTAGGAGATCCAGTTGCTATCTATAGGTTTCGTTGAAGGAAGGTAATATGTCGCTAAGGATTGGAGACACCCCAGAGTGTAGGTGTGCAGTTTATGAGAATGAAGAGAATTACAGAGCCAAATTCCAATGCCCACATTTATGGACTGTAATCGAACTCATTGCGTAAACTCTTTAACGAGTTTACACCAATCGATTGACTTGAGTTGTCTTCTTTCATTGTGAGGCCGCCTCCATTTCAATGCAATTGTTTGTCTTGTAAGAGGGGCGTACTGAAATTTGTTTATTAAATTTGGACATAGAGATCATTATTTCTTTTCTCTGGACTCGTTTTCAATATCAAATCATCATTCTATTTCTCTGGGCATCATCATTCCCTTTGTTGACTTATCTTCTGCCTGCTATTTTAAGTGCGCATCGGTGATAACGAGAGGGCCACTAGCGCGTTAGCGCGAATATATTTACTTGCGGGTCTGTTGACAATGACCAAAACGTACCGGCTATTTAGTTTTTCAAAATGATTCGTGCACTAGATAACAAAAATTATAAATGAATGAAGACTAATTGAGATCTTTCAGTTCTGTAGAGCCGTATTACGCTGCCATGCATGGTGGGCCATTGGATTTGGAACAAATTATACAACTAATTCAAATCCAGTCATCTCTATATCACTCACCAGAATATTATAGGAATTAAGAGAGTGAGGATGTGGGAAGGTAATAATCAAATCAAATATATAGAGAATGAAATATAATTGAATTTGAGTTTTTATATATATTTTTAATATACTCAATCCTGTCCATCCAAAACTCTGCATGTGTGTACCCTATGTAAATTCTTACTAATTGGATGAAATCTTACTCTAGTTTAACAAAAAAACAAAAAAACCAAAATTGATATGTGGTATAGGGTTTTACCCATTACTTATGTATATAAATTTAATGATTTCTTAATTATATCGTTAACTAAAAAAATTTCAAATTAAAATCTTTATGTTTAAAAAATTAAATTTCATAGGTAACATAGGGTTTTACTATTACTTATATATAAATTTCATATTTTCTTAATTAGACTGGTAACTAAAAACATTTTCAAATTTACATCTTTATATTTATATTAACTATTGAGTCCAAAAAACGATGTTTTTCCTTAATTTCAGTTATATTTTATTATTTTTATTTTTTAACTGGTATTTTATTTTATTTCATATCAATGTTTGTTCATTTTATCCCAACATAACATTATAAATAATACGTTAAATTTTTCTATCAAAAAATAAAATATAAATCTCTTTATGTTTCTTTAATTTCACAGACACATATATAACTTACTTTTATTTTATTTTATTTTAGTTCATACTAATGTTTAGTCAATTTATCCAAACATAACAATATAAATAATTCGTTAATTTTTTCTATCAAAAAAATTAAAATATAAATCTATTTAATGTTTCAATTCTTTAAAAATATTAATTACACCTAGTTTCACTTTTATTACATACTCTTTTAGGTGTAAAAAATTATTTTTATTTAATTTTTTAATATGAATTAAATGAATCAAAACTTATTATATATTAAAAATGTTCAAAGATTTAATATATGTTTGTATGAATTTATTGTTGGACACTTTGCATTTGTGGATGGCGAGTGGCCTAGTGAAGGCCTCTGCAAGTGTCTTGGCATTGATGTCAACAGTCATGCTCGGGAGATGCATTGCACAGTTGGCATTGCCTAGCTATTGGCAGGAGCATTGCCTAAGTGTTGGCTGGAGTGTTCGCATTGATGTCAACCATACTAGCTTGGATGCTTGTTGTAGCAGATGTTGACAGTGATGGCCTAGGAGGAATCTTATGGTAGCTAGAGGTTTCATGTAGAGAATCATCACAGTAACAGGGTTATTGTAGACACCATAAACTGATGATTACAGTGATGGACTAGGAGGAATTCCATGGTAGTTGGAGGCTTTATGGATTTCCAAAGAGTCAAGGAGCAGAGTAATTTTAGAGAGATTGGAGCCATCTTAGGGGTAGTAGATTGGCTCAATTACTACATTGGACCCTCTCCATTAGAAAGTTCTATGGAGGTTCAGGATACCACAGATTGGCACATCAACATATCAGCACATTGATGATCGCATATCAAAGGTCCAAAGATATCAGCAATCACAACATCAAAGCATCAAGCATATCGGCACATTGCATATCGGTGGTCTAGAGACATCAGAGATCAACAGTCACAAAATCTAAGCTTGGAGGAGATCAGCACATTGGAGCATTAGGCATATCAGCAATCGGAGAATCAGAACTTCTGAACGTGATAACTTTTTAAAATTTGGGACATGGTTAAAGCGTTGATAGTGTTAAAAACTATTAAAATCGCTGATAAAGGATTAACAAAAGATATCATCACAAAACCGAAGATGGGCGACCGATTTTCTCTTTCCTCTAGCAGGACACATGGTTGTATGTGATTGGCTCCGATAATGACACATGGCAACATCTTGTTGGCTGAGATAAGGACACATGACATGATATGATTGAATTCGATAAGGTACAATGGTAATTGAAGTCAGCATGATTTGACAATATGGTAGGACACGTGGCAGGCATACTCAACCATGTTGGGTGGTCTAATGTGCCATAATCGGGTGGCATGTGTCACCTATAAGGAGTTGCCACGTGGTAGTGATGACATCATATCGGAAGTCAGCGATGAGAGGATTGAAGATGTATGAACTCTATAATAGATCAAGTGTTAAAAAGTTCCAATAAAGGGCTTTGATATTGGGCTGCCACCATGGTTGCAAAGACTCAAAGAACGAAATGCACGAAGCTGGGGCCAAGAACCCAGAGCTATGGGCTATATATAAAGTTGGAATATAAAACTCCAAAGTTAAATCCTTGATTCGAAATTTCTAATGAGAGGGGTTCTGATATTTGGCTAGCATATGGTCAAGAAAAACATAAAGGACCAAGGGTGTTAAACACTTAACAAAGGAAAAATAGTGCCTGACATGATTAAAAACGCTATAGCACCTCAAGGCTAAGCGAAAAGTCACAACCCTTAGTCCTATGGTGAGAAATGTGGGAAGGGTTAAGTGAAAGGAGCTTGTCATATTGGAGGTCGGAAATCAAAAGATTAGAATGCTACACCATTGTGAAGATTGTGACATGCAATTGCTCCGATAAGGGAGTACATGGCTTTAAAGAGAGTATGGGTGGACATATCCAAAGTTGAATGCAGGAACAGAGGTGTTGGTCTCACGAGTAATGATGACCGTGAGATATCATAGGTTAAGACAATAAGGACCATGATCTTCAGGAAGGAGTGTTGGTTCTGTCTTGAGGTCATCTAAGAGTTAATTTATCAACATGGAGCTCCATGTAGTGAGGCGATGAAGGACTACAAGGTTGATTATTGTTTTTGCATTGTGAAAACAAACATACAGGAGACACAACAATGACAAGGAAGGCCATGCCTGAGTACAATTGAGAAGTCACGCCGAAGGTCATCCAAGCCATGTGAAACCCTGAATGAGCATGGAGAGCCTCAATTGTAGGAGATATGTTCACATAGAGGACTCTAGCTAGTGGTGTGCGCAAGTGGACTTAGAATTCATTCTCAGTATGGAGAAACTATCAAGTGCCACTCTCATGGTTAATGCAGTAGCAGGGACCAAGGCAAATATGATAGCAGAATGGTAGAGCTATGTCGAGGTACACTCGTGAAGTGTGAATGCAAGACATTTTGACAACATCGATCAGGAGGCAGCAGAGGAACAAAACCCAAGAACTCAGATGAGTAAAGTGGGGAAGCAACATAGTTGCAAGTGAGCTAAGTGGAAAAGATGTAATTGAGTACATTCTTGTGTAAGGCTGTGAGGGAGCCAATTTTGTAGAGAAAGGTTGAGAATGCCTATGTCGGGGTAAGAGACCTCGAGAGCTACATTGATGTAAGTAAAAGTGGAAGTTGTATGCGTGCTATCTGAGTAAGGCTGAAGTTTCCTGTGCCCTGCTGTGAGCAAGGGGGAACTTGTTTGTGATGTGTGAGCAAGGTCGAAGTCATTTGTGCTGTGTCAACATGGTTGTAGTTGCATGTGTTGTATGAGAAAGGCTGAAGGTGCTTGTGCATGAAAAGAAGGTCGATAGTTTTGTGTGTGTGTGCTGTGGAGAGAAAAAGGATGAGAGTTGAGTGTCTGTTGATGAAGAGTAGAGAACAAAGATGCATGGACTGTGATGACTAATTGTTGTTGAAGTAGATCATTGGGTTGCTGCATAACGAGCAGAGTGAACAGAAAACAAGGTTGATATCACGCAGAGTGGCTGCTAATTATAGAGAACATATAGTTCCTATTTGAGTGTAGGTTGGTGCCTACATACAGGAAGTTGGTGCTTCCATCTCTTATGGGTGCTTGAGAAAGCTTGGGGGTTTGTGTCCCCCACAAGTTGGTTTAAAAAAATCCAAGGAGCTGCAATTCAGTGCTTGCAAAAAATCTGTGAGGTCGGTGCTTGACATTGTGTTTCTGGTAAACTGGACATGTGTCTACAAAAAGAGGAAGTTGGTGCTAGCAAACAATCAAAGGGAGTTGGTGCTTCTTACTAGTCAGTGCTAGAAAATAATCAAAGGGAGTTGGGGCTTCCTGTGAGTGGGTGCAAAATAAAAACAACAAGCTTTGGTTATTTTTTCTGGAAAGGGTTTCTACGTAAAACCTTGTGTCTCATGTGTATGATGCTCACGGTGGGTGCTTGATTGTTTATTTCATATTGTTGCTCATTATATGAATGGTTGCCAAGTTTGAATCAGAAAAGTAAATTGGGGGAAAAAATTAGCCTCAATACTCATTCACCCCCCCTCTCAGTATTATCATTGTTTCCAACAATTGGTATCAGAGCCAAGTTCCTTAAGGAATAGCT
This sequence comes from Pinus taeda, assembly GCA_000404065.3. Classification (NCBI taxonomy): domain Eukaryota; kingdom Viridiplantae; phylum Streptophyta; class Pinopsida; order Pinales; family Pinaceae; genus Pinus; species Pinus taeda. The sequence continues at coordinate 105,081 of APFE031553179.1, read as the reverse complement.
CAATTGCTAGAAGGTAGATCAAAGGAAAACAATGGCTAATCGATTTAGGATAACAACAGAAGGAGTTCCATTTTTAAATGGACCAAACTATGAACTCTGGAATGTTAGAATGGTAACTTATTTAATGGCCTTGGATGTTGATATGTGGCTCTCTATATTGAATGGAGAAAAGAGTGAGAAGAATGAAGAATCACAGAAGATTTTCATGAAGGGGTTATCTAAGTCATACATTGGTAAAGTGAGACATTGTGAGTTAGCAAAGGAAGTACTTGACAGAATGCAATGTCTGTATGGTGGAGATAACCATGTGGCTCAATAAAAGGTTGAGGAGCCTGGCTACTCTAGCAATGAAGTAGAACATGGAGAATTTGCTGCTCATCACACTCATTTAGATGATGAAGATGTCTCAAAGGAGAGACCATGTTACTCATAAGTTATGTTATTTATTTGTGATAAATATAAAGAAATAGGTCATTCATTATATATATATATATATATGTGTGTGTGTGTGTGTGTGTGTGTGTGTGTGTGTGTGTGTGAATAACTTGAAGATAGAGAGAGCCATGTATCTAGTATTTTTAATGAAGATAGACCCATTTTAGTAGTAATGGAAAATAAGGGATCCTCTAAAGGAGAGGAGAGTGCACCCCATGGAGAGATTAGGGGTATCACTGAAAGTGATGAAGAAGGAACAACTCTTATACCTGTGGAAGACTCCATGGATACAAAGGTGGGCTTAGATCTCTAATGTAAATCAGCTAGCACCTCTGATAGTGAAGAGAATGATGTAAATGAAAGGATCTATGCTAGAAAGAAGTTAATCTCTACTCTAAAGGAGATCAAGGAACTATTAGAGGAAAATCTCAAGTAGGAGGAGCAACTGAAAATCTATGAGCTTGAGAATGAGAAGTTGAGCAAAAAAATAGTTGAACTAAATTCTTAGCAAGATAGGCTAGCAGAGTGACTCAGATGTTAACCAATTAGCTGAGTGAAAAGGAAGCTTGTTGTGAGAGACTACAAAATGAGGTAGTCCCATTGAGACATGACTTAGAAAAATCAAAAATAGAGTTGTCATATTAGAAGCTTGATGGGAACACAAAGGTCTTGGATGAGATGCTTGGTAAGAAAATATCCACTCTCATCAAGACTAGCATGAGTTTCAAGGAAGACCCAAGCTTGAAGATTATGAAAGTTGAAGGGTCAAATTCCCATGTAAAGGGAGTTCAAGATTCCAAAAATGAGAAAGAAAGAAAGGTTGATGGATAGCTGTAGTAGCATGGAAAACAACAAAAACGAGAGAAGAAAAGGTAGTTGCGGAAGGCTAAGAAGCAACATTCGGTATTGCAATAGAAGGCTAAGAAACAAAAGTCAGTAGTGCAATAGAAGAGGTCGAGGAAGCTGCAAGGAATAGTGCATGAGACCATTGCAAGTTTTGATAGGAGGCACATGAAAAGCCAACAAAGGACACCTCCTTCTCAATGATAGAAACTTCAGAGAGAAGGTAAGTTCTATCAACAAAAGTCTTTTATGGGCATTGTTTTCTTGCAATAATTTTGGACATAAAGCAATAGACTGTAGATTGCATGGAAGGCAAGAAGATGTGCTAGGTAGAAGCAACCCAAAAATGCCAAAAAAGGCTAGGAGAAGTCATGTTGGCCATGATAGGAGTTTTCAAAAAAAAATAATCAAAAGGAGTAACTCATGTACCCCATTCTTAAGCCATGTTGAATGCTACAAGTGTGGCAATCTTAGGCACAAGGGAGTTGGCTACAGAAATGAGAAGAAATGAAATGCTTCTCGGTATATGCATGCAAATGCAACAACTTCGGATATCAAGACAAAGAGAAAGAATGGAGTGAAAAATACAGAAGAATGATCCTCCTACTCTTGTAGCAGACCCAACTTTAAGGCGAAAGGGAATCAAGAGGATTTGGGTGAAGGAAGAGGAATTGAATGAAAATTTTCTTCTATCCATTTACAGCCGAGAAGAAGCCCAAATCTGGGCAAAGAAGAATCTAGAGAGTAATGATTCTTTTAGGACTTGATCATTGAAGTTATGGAAGAAGAAGGAGGATGACGTGCTTAGGGGAATCATATCCTTTGTTTCTCTTCAATGAAGGAAGAGAAGGGCCTCAAGAGAGGCCAAATTAGTCATATGCAAGAAGCCGAGAAGAATGAACAAAAACCTACATCTAATTAATGAATGTATGGCTATGTTTTCTTGTTGATTAAAAGAATGAATTGGTTTATTTTGAATGTATCAGCATGGAAAAGGAGGAGTGCAACCATCATGAAGAGTACACAACAATATCTTATGTTGTGGGAAAAAGATGGGGTGCAGTGGAATGAAAAGAAACTCACAGTCAAGTCAGGTCCATAGGATCAGTCCCCACAGAAAGGAAAGAAAGTCATTGCAGGAGATCAAAGAGAATTGGTTCAAGGGGAGCTGACTTGATAAGGAGTAGTTGAAAACAATTGGAAGCCTCAGAAAGGAATATTGTTGAGCAAATGAAAGGTTTTCATATTGGGTGAAATACCCTTATTTCGTAGTTGTGAGTTGATATATGCACAGTATCCTTGTATTCATGAAATGAAATTGGTGCTAGCTTTTCATGTCCCTTAACCCTAAATTGGTATCGCTATGTCAATTGGTTGTGTTGGTCTCATGATGAGTGACTTTGTGTGTAAATGGACATTTCTTTTTAACAAAAGAAATATTAGAGTTTATGTGGTATAATGCTCCATTTGTATCATTTCCTTTGGTGCAATTGGTATAAGAAGCAATCCCTATTATATAAGAATGATCTCAAGGGGATAAGTGGAGATGCTAAAAAATGTGAGCACAGTCTTGGAGTCATCATCAACAACAAAGAAGTGCGAGCTAAAATGCATCATCATAAATTGGTATTTGCAACAACAACAATACCATGAACAATTTAATGGGTATCAATATTTTTGATATAGAATATGCATTAGTCGAGAGAGTGCTCAACAAGATGCCATAAGGTGTCCAAAAATGGAACGACAAGGAAGAGATAATATATCTTTAGGGGGGTCATATCAAATATGCCCATTTTTTGGAGAAACAAAAGTGACAGTCTTGGAAGAGATGTCTGTGAGGCAAAATGCATATCCCAACAGCTAGACTATGGTCTTAATAACCAAGTGATTGCATGGGGAGAGAAAGGCATCTTGTAGCCCCTTTACATTGATGTCAAAGGGGGAGAGAAGTTGTGGAGAAGTTGTGATGTCCTATGCAGAAGAAAGAAAGCCATTTGTGTCTCATGCAATGATATGTGTGGAAGGAAAATAAGGTTTGGCCATCACATGAAGAGAAGGATGCAATGTTTCCATTAATGCCAAAGGGGGAGATTGTTGGAGAGTTGGCATTGTCTAGATGGCCAATGGCCTGCTAAAGGAATTTGCAAGTGTGTTGGCATTGATGTCAATAGTCATGATAGGGAGATGTGTGGGGCAGTTGGCATTACCTAATTTCTTTTAGGAGCATTGAATAACTATTAGAATCAGAGGTATAGGATATCGTAGATCTGTAGATCAGCATATGGCACATCGATGATCACATATCAGAGGTCCAGAGACATTAGAGATCGGTGGTCACAACATTAGAGCTTTGAGGAGATCAACACATCAGAGCATCAGGCATATTAGTGATCGGAGAATCAAAACTTCTGAAAATGAGACCCTTTTAAATGTTGTGGCATGGATAAAGCGACGATAGTGTTAGAAACCATTGGGAACATTGATAAAGGATTAATGAATGATTTCATCACAAAACCAAAGGTGGGCGAACCATTTTCACTCTCCTCTAGTGGGACACATGGCTCCATGTGATTAGCTTTGATAAGGACACATGGAAACATTGGTTGGCTCTGATAAGGACACATGGTAGGATATGATTGACTCTGATAAGGTATAGTGGTAGTTGATTCCAGCATGATGTTGCAATATGATAGGGCACATGGTAGAATATTTAGCCATATCAGGTGGTCTAATGGTCCATACCCTGGTGACACATGTCACATCTAAGGAGTCACCACGTTCCAATGATGACATCATATAATAAGTCATTGATTTAAGGATTGAAGATGTTGGAACTCTATAATAGATCAAGTGTTGAAAAGCTCTAATAAGGGGGATCTGATATTGGGCTAGCACCACGGTCGCAAAGGCTCAAAGAACCAAATGCACATAGTTGGGGCCGAGCACCGAGAGCTATGGGTTATATCGGAAGTTGTAATATCACAACTCTAAAGTGAAGTCCCTAATTTGAAATTTCTGATGAGACGAGCTTTGATATTTTGTTAGCGCATGGTCAAGAATAACTTAAAGAACCAAGGGTGTTAACCACTTAACAAATGAAAAATAGCCCCCTATATGATAAAAAACGTTGTAGCACCTCAAGGCTAAGAAGCAGGTCACGACCCTCAGTCCTATTGTGAGAAATTAGGGTAGGGCTAAGCAGAAGGAGCTTGTCATATCGAAGGTTAGTAATTGAAAGATTATAATACTACACCATTGTGAAGATTGTGACATGGAATCACTCTGATAAGGAAGCAAATGTCTTTAAAGAGTGTATCGGTCAACATCAACAAAGTTGAATGCAAGAACAAAGGTGTTGGTCTCAGGAGTAATGGCGACTGTCAGATATCATTGGGTTAAGGAAACAAGGACCACGATCTTCGAGAAGGAGTTTTGGATCTTCCTTGAGGTCATATGAGAGTTGATTTCTTAGCATGGAGTTCCATGTAGTTAAGCGAAGAAGGACTACAAGGTCAATTATTGTTCCCGCATTATGACAAGAAACAGACAGGAGACACAATAATAGAAATGAAGGCCATGCCTGAGTACTGTTGAGAATCCATGCAGAAGTTCATCCAAGCCATCTAAAACCATGAATGAGCATGGATATCCTCAATGATAGGAGATTTATTCACAGACAAGACTCTGCCTAGTTGAGTGTGCAGGTGGACTGAGAATTCATTCTCAGTGTGGAGAGATTATCAAGTGCCCACTCTCATGGTTAATGTAGTGTAAGAGACCAAGTCAGGTGTGTTAGAAAAATGGTAGATACATGCTTACTTACACTCGTGTAATGTGAATGTAGCACAAAGTGGCAACATCGATTGGGGGAGCACCAAAGGAACAAAATCCAAGAGCTCATATGAGAATGTATAAATTCCCACTGTAGATAAAACGATTATGAAATATACTAAAACACAATACAATATCTACTTCTACAACACTTTGCGGAAGCTTAATCGAATTTAGCAACATCAAGAGAACACATATAATTGAGAATGAGAAATCGATCACACATAACATAGAAGAAATAACTTGGGGAAAGCCTCATCCTAAAACCCCAACTCTATATTATCATGCAAGAGGAAATATTGTTCAAGATACAAAATGAATAAGCTCTCAAGCTATCCTGCTCTCTCTGTAATCAAACAATACAACTCATAGATTGAATAGACATAGTATATGTCCTCCTCAATCCCCCGAAGCCTCCTAATTCCTTGCGCAGTTTTTCTTGGGGTCCAGTGAAGCCACATGTTGAATTAGCCTCATCACAATCACAAAATCTAAAGAAGTAACTGCGCAATCCTCAAGGAAAGAATTCCTTCGACATGCAAGGAATACTCACTATGGAATATTCTAGCAACTGATAGTACACCACCCCTCCATCTGATCTCAATTGGGTCTCTGTCTAAACTGACATGCATGTGTTATTTATGAGAGAATACTTAGTTATCTAAAGTTTAGTAGTTACATGCATGCAAGCATAAACTAACTAAACTTACATTAATTCAACAAACTGTTTCAATTAATCTATCTAGACTTGACTCGGTTGTTGGGTGTGGAGCCTAATTATCTTCTGTATTCAAAGGTTTCATCCAGATGTATACCCCAGGAGGATTGTACACCCCTCCATGAGGGGGGTGCGGGGGGGGACTTTTCCCCTTGTGGGGGTTTAGGGGGGCCGATCACCCCCAGTTGGGGGGTCCGAGGGCCATCGGTCCCCTGGCAGGGGATCGGGGGTAGTGCCCCCAAAGCTAAAAACAAATGTAAAATTTCCTTGTAAAAGTATAGTAATTTCTAGTCAATCTGGGTCATTCATTAGGTGGATGATCTGATGGTAGAAGTTATGTTTACTTTAGGGTTTTTTGCCCTAGAAGGAAACCCCTCTCTATATATGAGGGAATTGTATTGCGTCTATGTATATCTATATTCTGGGTGAGGAAAAGAGAGGAGATTGAGGTTGAAGAGGGAGTTACAGTGGATCTATTGTAGGTTGTATCTCTTCAATTTGCTGGATAATATAATAAAAGAAGGACTGGCTGTTTCTCCATGGACGTAGCCCAAACTGGGTGAGCCATGTATATCTCTGTCTCTCTTGTTTTATGTGTTTTCTGTGTTTATATTTCTGCAATATTTTATGTGTTCCATTGCTCTGTAATATTTAATTTTCTAACATCAGTTAACTGAGACAACTAATTACAACTCAATATTAAAACTCATCCTTATGTCTTTAACTGATGGATAAATTCCTCAATTAATGGAGAAATTGTTGCATGTCCCCACATAGACTTCATGTTTGATTTTCCTTAACTAATTAACTCAAGATGAATTAATTAATTATTTTACAAATAACTGCTAAGATCAAATTCAAATTTTACTTCACTATTTTAGTTTAGGGACTAACTAAAATAGGAAGGTATCCCGAAATGCTATTTATAAAATGCTATTTTTAGCACTTCCATTTTTCATTCCTTATAGCTATGTTCAACACTAGTTCAATTGATATTTATAACAGTGCTATTTTTAGCATTTTTTGTTGCTATTCCAACACTCCCTCTCAATAAGAAAGGGATTATCAGTAACCCCAATCCTATCTCTATGGAACTCGAACTTACATTTTGACAATGCCTTCGTCAAAATATCTGCATCTTGTTCCTTGGTCGAAACATACAACAACAACATGATCCTCTTGACCACATAGTCTTGAAGATGGTGATATTGGATATCAATGTGCTTGGACTTGTCATGAAAAACTGGATTCTCATAGAGTTTGATGCAACTCTGGTCATCATAGTAGATCATTGTAGGATCCATCCTCTGACCAAGCAATCCCACTAGAATATTCTGCATCCAAATGGCCTCACATGTAGCTTGACTAGCAGCCATGTATTCAGCCTTTGCTGAGCTAAGTGCAACTGATCTATGTTTCCTGTTGTAGCAGAAAATTGTAGCTAAATCAAGGTTGAAGATTCCTCCAGAATTTCTCTTCCAGTGTGATGGACTCCATGCCCAATATGCATCTGTGAAGCCCTGAAGCTTCACTCCCTCTATCCATATCTACCACAATCCGAATTGAGATGTGCCTTTAAGGTATCTCAACACATGCTTCACTGCCTTTCGAAATAGCTTAGTAGGCTGAACCATAGCTTGACTCAGCCGGTTCACCACAAAGCATAAGTCGAGTCGTGCGTTCACCAGATACATAAGTGAACCCACTAGCTGTCGATAAATAGTAGCAGATACTACCTCACCTGAAGTAGCATCCTCCTTCATCCAGTTCCCAGCTAGAGGAGTCTGCATGGGATTGTACTTCTCCATGTGAAAGCACTTGAGTATCTCCTTGGCATACTTGCCTTGAGACACAAATACTTCCCCGTATTTGTGCCACACCTCCATGCCTGGAAAGTAGTGCATAAGGCCCATGTCCTTCATCTCGAACTCTCTTGCAAGGTCCTCCTTGCAAGACTATATCACCCTATCATCACCTGTCAAAATCAGATCATCGACATAAAGAATAATGATCAATGGTTTACCTTCTACCATGATGTGGTAAAGGTTCGCATTTGCTTCACTCTTGGTGAAGCCCAAACGGGTGAAATAGCTATCGATCCTAGTACCAAGCATTGGGTGCTCACTTCAGCCCATACAAAGCTCTCTTGAGTCAGCACACATGCCACTCACGATCGAAGGTCTCGAAACCCTCTAGCTACTCAATGTAGACCTCCTCCTCAATCTTCCCATTAAGGAATGCTATCTTCACATCCATCTGGACGATCTCCCATCCCATCTAAGCTAATAGTTCCAACATTGATCTAATCGATGAGTACCTTGCTATGGGAGCAAAAGTCTCATCGTATTTGATCCCCTCGACCTATGAGAAACCCCGGGAAACAAACCTTGCCTTATGTTTCTCAACATGGCCATCAGCTGCCTGCTTTACCTTGTAAAGCCATCTGGAACTCACCACTGAATTATGCTAAGGCCTTGGGACAACATCCCACACATTGTTCCGAATGATAGAGTTGTACTCCTCTACCATTGCATCAACCCAGACTGGTTGCTGCAATGCGTCCTCGAATGAAGAAAGTTCATTATCTACACACTCCCCAACTAGGGCCATGTACCCAGTGTACCACTCGAGTGACCTCCTCCATTTGCGCTGAGAAGATGGCTATCCCTCACTCTCCCACACATCTAGCATCAACCTATCAGCTTCCCTTGAGCGTTTCTGCCCATCTCTGGAAGTATCAACATGAGTGGATGTCTCCACTCCCGGATCCTCTATATGCGGCTACTTCACATCAATCTGAGGTTCCTCCTCTTTAGGAACTGAAAGTTCCTCCTCTGCATGCAACTTGAGCTCCCTCTGAAGTGACACTTGCATGGCTTTCTGCTCATCGAACTTCAGATCCCTATGTACCACAGTCCTATGAGTGGAAGGCAGGTGCACCCGATAGTTGTGGGGTGTATTCGTGTAGCCCACAAGTATTCCCAACTCAGTTGTTGGGTCTAGCTTCTTCCTAGCATCTTTGGTCACATGACAGTAAACCGATGATCTAAAGATTCGAAAGTGACTTACATTAGGTCGCTTCCTAGAATAGGCCTCCATAGGTGTCTTCATTCCCAGTATACAGTGTGAGCCTTTGTTCTGCAAGTATACTGCTATATTGCATTCCTCATCCTACAAATGCAGTGGTAGGATTTGGTCATGCAACATCACTTGAGTTGCTCCCATAATCGATCTATTCTTCCTTTTGGCCAGCCCATTCTACTATGGGTTATGGGGTGTCGTCAATTCCCATTTAATTCCTTTGGTAGCGCAGAAGTCTTTAAACTATTGGGAGACATACTCCCCACCATTATCGCTATGCAAGGTTTTTATTTTCTTTCCAGATTCTTTCTTTGCCAAGGCTTTAAACTCCAAAACCTTAAGAAAGTCTGATCCTTCTTTTGCATAAAGTAGATCTAGCATCAACCAAAAAAATCATCAATACAAATAACATAGTACCTTTGTTTAGCGATGGATGTTGTAGAGAGTGGTCCACAAACATCTGAGTGAACTTGCTCCAGGATTACTCCAAATCTACTGTCTCAATCCGAAAAGGAAGATTTCACATACTTACCCAAGGTACAACCTTTGCATGTAGTCGTCTATCCATGTTTTCCCTTGGGTAATCCGGTAGAAATTTTTTGCATGATCTTCAGGGCTCCATGGTGCAAGTGACCAAGTCTTCTATGCCATAGCTCACCAAAATCTTGGCTCTACACCATCTCAGCTTTGGAACTCAAAGCAGCACAGTCGTCTACCTCTAGCTTGTGGAGATTCTTGACTCGAATCCCTTTTTGGTTTGTCTGTCCAGTATCGATATGCCTTGGGAAAACTTTTCCTTCACTAAAGACTACATCATAGCATTTATCTTCTAGCATAGCAATAGACACAAGATTTTTCTTCAGACTTGGTACATAATTTACATCAGTCGGGTTGAGGGGAGCTCCATGCTCCCTCTAAAACACAACCGTACCTTCACCTGAAACATGGTACTTTCCATCATCGCCCATCTTGATCTGCATCTGGAGATCCTTCTCCTCCAAGGTACTAAAAATATCTTGTCACCTGACATGTGGAATGGATCTCCACTATCTAGGTACCACACACATCCCACCATAGATGAAACCATGCATGTGATAAGCGAGAAATATAGCTTAAACTGTGAGGCCATTGCCTCACCATCAGATCCCTTCAAGGAACCATTCTTGTATTTCTTCTATGTATAATTCGTAGCAAATGGCCCACTTCATGACAATGAAAGCATTGCACTTTCGATTCTCAATCTTCTTCCCACCATGTTAAGAACCGGATTTGGGATGGGACACTTTCCCTTTCCCTTTCCTTGCCTTACATGCTAAGGCTAGATTTTCGTCATCATCTTGCTTTGATGATGATCCATCTCTGGTGCTTCTTCTTATTTCCTCCTACATCAGATCCAACCAAACTTGTTCCTATTCTGGTAGTTTTTCTCTTCCATTAACCGAGTCTTGGTAGCTATGCCCTTAGGAAGATTGAGGGGTGCAAGAATCACCATGTTATCATCAACGGTTGTGATCCCTACACTTCCAAGCTCATCCCTTCAGGTGGTGAGCTTGCTCCGATATGTAGAGATCGTGTCACCCTTTTCACAGTTGATCTTACGACGCTTGTCTTTCGGCGCCAACTTCCTTTGATCAATGTTGTTCTGATATAAATCTTTCAATGTTTTCCACATTGAAAACGATGTCTCATTCCCATGGAGGCTCGAGACAATGTGCTCCCAAACTCCCTCTAGGAGGATTCTCCTTGCTCTAGCCACACATTTCTTCCATTCTGCCAGTTGAGTAGCATTAGTCAGCTTGGGGACTTCTTGAACAATGAGGTCCTTTAGACCATTATCCTCTAATACTCTCCATGCGATCCTTCCAGGCTATATAATTCTAGCTGCCATCAAGGGCATACTCAAGTCTTAAACCACTGAACTCCATAGGTGAAATTGAGATGTGTTAAGAACTTGATTTCTATATTCAAGAACCACAAAATTTGAACTTCTCCTTCTTGTATATTGTTCTTCGCCTTGATAACCTTTGCTTTGATACCATGTAGAAATTCTCGTTGTAGATCAATAGATTATGTAATATACTAAAACACAATACAATATCTACTTCTACAACACCTTGCGGAAGCTTAATCGAATTGAGCAAGATCAAGAGAACACATGTAACTGAGATTGAGAAATAAATCACACATAGCACAGAAGAAATAACCTGGGGAAAACCTCAGCCTAAAACCCCAACTCTGTATTGTCATACAAGTGGAAATCTTGTACAAGTTACAAAAAGAATTAGCTCTCAAGCTATCATACTTTCTCTGCGATCAAACAATACAGCTCACAGACTGAATAGACATAGTATATGTCCTCCTCAAGCCCTCCAAGCCTCCTATTTCCTTGCACAGTTTTTCTTGGGGTTTAGTGAAGCCACATGTGTGAATTGGCCTCATCGCACTCACAAAACTTGAAGATGTAACTGTGCAATCCTCAAGGAAAGAATTCCTTCTGCATGCAAGGAATATTCACAATGGAATATTCTAGCAATTGATAGTACACTACCCCTCCATATGATCTCAACTGGGTCTGAGTCTAAACTGACATGCATAAGTTATTTATGAGAGAATACTCAGTTATCTAAAGTGCAATAGTTACATGCATGCAAGCATTAACTAACTAAACTTACATTAATTCAACAAACTGTTTGAATTAATATAACTGGACTTGACTCAGTTAACTGAGCCAACTAATTACAACTCAATATTACAACTCATCCTTATCTCTTTAATTGATGGATAAATTCCTCAATTAATGGAGAAATTGTTGCATGTCCCCACATAGACTTCATGTTTGATTTTCCTTAACTAACTAACTCAAGATGAATCAATTAATTATTCTACAAACAACTCCTAGGATCAAATTCGAATTTTACTTCACTATTTTAGTTTAGAGACTGACTAAAATAGGAATGTATCCCGAAATTCTATTTATAGAATGGTATTTTTAGCACTTCCATTTTTCATTCCGTATAGCTATGTTCAACACTAGTTGAACTGCTATTTATAGCAGTGCTGTTTTTAGCATTTCTTGTTGCTATTTTCAACAGAGAAAAAGTGGAGGAAGCATCATAGCTTTGAGTGAGCTAAGTGGAAAATCTCTGAGAAAGTGCATTGTTGTGTAAGGCTGAGAGGGAGCCAGTTTTATGGAGAAAGGCCGAGAATTCGTTTACAGAGGTAAGATAACTCGAGAGTTCTGCTATCATGAGTAAAGGTGGAAGTTTCCTGTGTGCTCTGTGGGTAAGGAGGAAGTTTCTTGTGTGCTACTATGAGCAAGACCAAAGTTGTATGTGCTTCATGAGAAAGGATGAAGTCGCCTCTGTTGTGTGAGAAAGGTCATAGTTGTTTGTGCTGTATGAGAAAGGTCGAAGGTGGATGTGCAAAAAAAGGAGGCCGAGAGCTGTGTGTGCACTATGGAGAAACAAAGGCCAAGAGTTGAGCGTCTGCTAATGAAGATCAAAGAACATAGATGCGTGGAATATGATGGGTAATTGTTGTTGAAGCAGATCAGTGGGATGTTGAATTGTGAGCTGAGCGAGAAGAGAACAAAGTTGAGACCGGTCAGAGTGGCTGCCAAGTATAGAGAACATACAGTTCCTATTTGAGTGTGGGTTGGTGCTTCAATCTATAGTGGTACTTGATAAACCTTCGGGGTTGGTGCCTCTTGCAAGTTGGCTTGCAAAAATCCAAGGCTTTACAAGTTGGTTCTTGCAAAAAATCTTGAGGTCGGTGGCTCACATGGTGCTTCTGGTAAGCTTGACAGGTTTCTACAAAGAGAGGGAGTTGGTGTTTCCTACTAGTCGGTGCTAACAAAAAATAAAAGGGAGTTACTGCTTCTTGTGATTGGGTGTTCACAAAATAGAATGATGTAATATAGTAGATGCTCTTATTTACATCAATAAGAACAACAAGATTTGGTTGTTTTTTCCCAAAAGGGTTTCCAAGTAAAACCTTGTGTCTCATGTGTATGATACTCATGGTGTGTGCTTGAATTTTGATTTCATATTGTTGCTCATTACATGAATGGTTTCCAAATTTGAATCATAAAATTAAATTGGCAGAAAAAGTTAAAATTTACTTTAATATTGATTCACCCCCCCTCTTAGTATTATCATTTGTTTCCAATATTCACTATTCTACAAACTTGTAAATAATTAAAGGTTAAAACCAATGATAGTTACTTCCATAATTGTATCAACCTTTTATATAGTTTTCAAAGTGAAATAATTTCTGAAAAGACATAATTTCTATGTATATTTTATTTTTTTGGGTGCACCTTTGACATCAATCCCAACCCAATTATTAAAGAAATGCTATATAATATGCAAATATTGCACTAATCACTTCCACCACCATGTTATCCAATGTGAATATATATTTATAGGCTATAATTATGTTAATTATATCACGCAAACTAAATTTGTAACGCAATTATAAATAGTATCGCAAAGTTATATTTCTCTCACAATTATTTTTAACAAATTAATTTTTTTCTCATCATTGCAATCTACATTTAAACTCATGTGGAATGGAGTGAATTAGTTTATGCCTAACTAGTTTACAATAAAAATAACATTATGAATTTAAAATAATTTATAGTGATTCCATAATTTTAGCGTGATTTAAATTGATGATATCCCATAACATTACAATATAAATTTGTCCATCAATCCAATCCATTATATTATGATGTAACATTATTCCAATAGTGTAATGTAATTAATGGATTCATTATGATGTGTTCAGTCTCCAAACTCTATAAAGTAATCAATGCAGTCATCAATAAAATATAAGTTACCAAGAATATGGTATGATGGACCTGTTCAATTTATAACAATAGAAGCATTTTATAGAAACTGATGTACATATTACCACCAATTGTTCTTCAGCTAAGAAGATTTTATCTAGAATAAAATACAAATACAAGCGCAAGATCACTTATGATATTCATGGTCTTCAAAAGAACATATATATGTAGCATTTTAATGGATTTGATAAGTTATTTTTTGTTGCTGAGAAGCACATGTATATATAAATATTATAACTTGAAAAGAGAGCAGTTTCTTCTATGTATATGAAAACTATAAATATATATGAACCAACAAATTCAATTTTCAATAAGGATTTTCATTAATTTGATATGGTCCAACTTGCAATTAAAATCCATCCCCTATCAATGCAACATTAATACATCATCTATCACCTTCTTATCAAAACTAAGAATGAGTTGCAAGTAAACTGTGAGAACGTGGATGCCTCAAAAGCATCTAGTTAAGTTTGGTCCTTAAGCTTTGCTACAAAACTCAATTGCAAAAATATTGAAATATTTAAGGAGTTTTTTCTCATTTCATAAGAAACTCAGTTTCATGCAGAAATTGTCTATTGTTGAGTGCCAATCATAGAGATGTCTATATGATTATTTCAATGTCTAAGTAGAGTTGTTGAAAATGCAATGTGGGTGTAAGTCCTCATCTTTGTCAAACTTATTTAAAAGCAAGGATGGTACATAGATAGCAATAATTGGTTAATGTATTTTGGATGATGGGAGTTTTTCTATAAAATGAAATACCACCTTCATTGACGGTCTCTTTTGAGGGGATGCCGAAGCACAATTCAATGCAATCCCCATAGATTTTGAGATTTCTTCCTTTTCCTTCAACCTCTGGTCCAAGGGTAGGATATATTATGTGAAAAAGGTGATGCTTTTCATCAAGCAGGTTTTGACCCATGCTACAAAATATTTATTTGAGGGTGACTTCCAAGTAAGAATCTCTAGAAAAATAACCCCAAAGGAATAAACATTCCACTTTTAGTTGTGTTGGATACCTATACCAATAGGTTTCATATTTCATGATTGGCAAATTTGAATGCCAAATATGCTCTGCTTTGCTGGTACAAAGATCCCATATTTTCAAAGAAAGGCAAGGTGTGTACATGCCTTCATATCTATTAAATTTTGATGGATGGTCCAAAAGTCTAATCTGGATCATGCCATGTTTCAATTTTTCTATTGTAGAATAGAGAAAGAAATTTGTCTGAACTGTTTAATCTTGGCAGATCAGTTGTTAGGCAGAGAAACTAAGGTTCCCAACTGCTTAATCTGGGGCCTTGGAAGAAATAAGGGTAGTTCTAGATAGGAAATCAAAGGAAAAGGCAAATGGAAAAGAAAAGGCATATGAAGGGTCTGCAAGTCCAAGTGCACCCTCCAAGAAGAAACAAAAAATGCTAGGCTAAATAGTTGGGTAGGTAGATGGGGTTGCAGAAGTGATGTTCCTCCCAAGCTGCATTTTGCTAATCAAATACAAGGAAAAGAACATAAGGGAGCATGTCTAACTTCCCTTTTCCCTTTATTTATCACTCATTACTAAGATCCCTTCACCAGTTGTGATTATGAAAGAATTCAAGGTTTTATGGTGGTCCTTATGCTTTTAGAAGCGACATTTCTTGTGTAAAGTTCTTTTCATTTTGATCTACTCTTTAAACTAAGTTGTTTCCAAGAAAACGTGGTAACATCACTCCTCATTCATCTTCCCCCTCCATATTGACCTCTAACTCTTATTATCTAGCTCCCTATGTCTCCTTTTCCCTACTATTATAACACCATGGTGTATAAACCCTAAGCAGTTTATAAATACCCCCTCCTTGGCATTATAGCCATATATTTCACTACTAGGGAATTGAGTTAACACCTGGTTAGCTCAAGAACCCAAGCCTAACCTCTTATCTCCCCAGAACTCATTGGCCCATTCAAACCTTCACTTTGCCTAAAAACCCTTATAAAACCTTTTTGCACCCTTATACCCGCTCAAAGGTAAAATATATGCTAAAGCCCACTTTCTCCGCCTTATCCTAAGGTCGGGACCCATTCGAGATTTTGCATGAAAATTTCATTAAAAACCCGCTTATCCTAAGTTTTTGATACCCTGAGCGATTTTGCGAAAAAATCATTTATAAACCATAGTTTCTGCCCTTTTTCCCAAAGTTTGCGGCTATATATGATTTAACAAAGAAATACATTGAAAACCATTTAAATTCAATGAATTTCCTAAGGGTCCCATCGGGCGCAAATACCACGGAAAACATTATTTAATCCCCGCCCGATGCTGTATCATACGTGCGACTCAAGGGCCCGTCGACCGTCCGATCAAGCCTTTTAAATCCAACGGTCGACGCGAATTTCGGATCGGCTCCGACGTCCGATAGATATCGTCCGATATCTGTCAGATGCTGATGTCACGCAGGGTCCACGCGTCGCCTCCAAATTCCATCGGAGCCCCCTCTGACAAATTCCTCGCCGTATAGGAGGTGGTCCGATATTGTGCCACCTGTCTGCCAATGCCAGCGCTGCCTAGCTGCCTGCATCATCACCGCGACCGCGCGCCCCGCCCACCACTGGTCCACCTATCTGCCATCTCACCACCCCCATGGACCACTCACAGGCCGCCACGACACCCCACCCTGACCCACCTGATGACGTCATGCTGACGTCATTTAAAAAAGGCGCCAATGACCCGAAAAAGCCATATTTTGTCAATTTTTGCGCGTTTTTTGCACTTTTTGTAAAAAACATTGCTGCGCCCTCTGCATGCGTTTTACGACCAAAACTTCACCAACCTGCTCGAAACAACCAGGAGATCTTCAGCGCGCCTACCCACCTGCTTTTCTGACCCAGGCCATCGATTTACCAGGTATTTGTTCGTGCAAACTTCTCTAAAAACTGGTTTTTCTCTGTAATAACAAAAAATCACTTAGAGCACAGAAAACGCGTAATTCACCAGAAAATTACCTGCACCCAGCTCCCTCTTGAAAATTTAACGGTCGAAATTCATCAGCCGAGCCATTAAGACTGAACTTTCACTAAAAACCCGCATTCTTCGTTCACGCAGTCGTGAACTAAAACCCAGAACCTGCACTCAATTGTTAAGAAAGGTCTGTTAAAGACTAATATTTGCCTTCTCAAGGGACTAATATAGTATTTCAATTGTTGTAGACTTGCCCTGTTACCCTGCATTTTTCAATTTTACCTCTTTACTCTGGCAGTGCTCTTTACTATTGCCCAATCTAAGAAACAACAGTTTGTTTACAAAGCAGAATCCAAGTAACCATGGAGACTCCAGTTGCACCAGTTGCCCTCAATGTTGCTCCCCTAAATGCCCCTCAGACAGAATTGGAGTGGCAGGATTTGGCAGACTTGGACTACCAAATCTCAGAGGACTCCTCATCAAAAAGCAAGTTCCACCTCCACCTGCTGAATGAGCTTAAGGCCAAACATAAGGATGGGACAGACATACTAGGCATTTGGGATTCCTTCCTCCCAATATTCAGGCTCCCTCAGGTCAACCAATTCCCTGACCTGATTCATCTATGTGCTGTCTGCTATGACTCCATGCAAAGAGCTGTGCTTGACCCTTCAGGCTCAGTGGTATTCTACATGACCCCTGAGGCCATTAGAGAGATGTTGCAGTTCAAGACCCAGAAGAAATTGGTCCCCTTGTCTCTATTGGATTTGATCAACCAAGGAGCTAAGATGCTAACAGATGCACAAATCATAAAGCTCAACCAATTGTTTATTAAAAACTCTGACACTATGCTGTACCCTCCTATTTTTGATGGCTACCTCAATCAACTGGGTGTAGATCTTGCAGATATGATCAGTTCCATCTTGGGGTACAAATCAGTTGAATTCATTGATGAAACTGTACTGGTGATGATGACTATGTTTTCCCCTGGCAAAAGTCCAATCTATTATGTATGCCACATACATTTCAGATAAGATGCATGAGCAGTTATTGAACCTGTCAAGAGAGAAGGTGTTCAGATACACCTCCTACATCTACCACCTCATTCTATATTATCAACATGAGAAGTTCTCCTTCGTTGTTAAGAGAACAGATGCAGAAGGCAATCCAAGGTCAGTAGTGTACTGGACCTCAGTGTTTCATAGCAGGACCTACTCTCCATATACCTACTATGAGTTCATAGACCTCTTCATCCACCCAGCCATGTCTTTACTCCTAAGCTCGCCTCCTCCAAGACTGACTGATGAGATGCAGAGGATCCTGCAGTTATCCAAGGTGTACATCATAGGGGATTGGTACTTTTACCAACACTACACCGTAATCAGAATATATGGGTGTCAGTTACCCCCATACAAGTTGCCCAAGTATGTGCCTATGAGACTATTTGCCCTTGAATATTTCAGGCAATTTGGGAATGCTGATATGGTACACTTTGCAGGCAAGGGCAAGAAGGCACAGCTAAAGGTGAAAAATCAATTGGGCCACCTTATCTTGAACAAAAGGGAAGGCTGGAAAGAAGCTGATAGAAAGCTAGAATGCCTTGGCCTGAAAACCAGTTTCCTTTGGAAACCCTATGACCCTAATCATTCCATATCATTTAGAACGCTAAAATATAAGCTCTCTAGCTATGACCATGTGAGTTTGCCCCACATTGAAAAATTTGCCAACCAGCCAAAATGGAAAAGGGGCACACTGGAGGAACCGGTCACACAAGAAGAACTGAATGAAAGAGCTAGAAGGCATCTTCTGAAATTGGCTGACTTGGAATCTCCTCCACAGGTATTCGCTCTGCCAAAGCCTTAAGCAGGAGCAGCTGCCTCATCATCTACAGCACATCAAGAGGCATTCCAAACCACAAGCCAAGCTCAGAGCAAAGGCAAGGAGAAGGACATGGAAGAGCAACAGGCACAGCAGGAACAGGTGCAGCCACCCCAACAGGTACAGCAGCAAAAAGAGCAACAGGTACAGGGGGAACAGACAGCAGAGGCTCCAATGGCCACCCAGCAACAGCCAGCACAAATGGCACCCCCCAGACAAGATTCAAGGATTGACTCCTCCGTCCTCCAAACCCCTCAAAGGGAGGACGTGAACAGAAAAAGAGAAAGAGAGACTCCCCTTACAGCATCGCCAAACCAAGGGTAGAAGAGGCAAAGACTAAATCCCTTCTCTGAAGAAGAAATGCCAATGCGGCAGACTTCAGGAACAGGCCTGCCCAGCATGGAGGCCTCAGCCAGCTCCTTCCAACAAGAGCAAGACAGGGCAGCAGTGGGAGAAGTGAGCTCCTCAGGACAAAGGAGGGAAGGTGAGAAAAGCATTAAGCAGCAGTTTAAGGATATCAAAAGCAGAAATGAACCTTTAAAACTACAATTATACAATCACCTATTGAAAATGGCCCCCACAAACCAACAAAAGCTCATGTCTGCATATGATGCACATGAAGGAAAAATGATCATGAGCCATTTTACACCAACAGTGCAGCAACCACAGTCAGCTGCAGATTATATCAGGACCAACCTGGAGGTCCTGTCCAAAGATATCCACCCAATGGATCAAATAGAATTGCATAAACAAACGGGTGAGATGGTCTATGCCACATTGGCAGATAAGACCCTGGTAAACTATAGGCTACAAAATAGCCTGAATAACACCGCTGCACAACTTGAGCTGGAAAGGGCTTCCTCTCAAGCTAAGGACAATAGGATCAAAGCTTTGGAGGAAATTATAATAGAGCTTGGGCATGATCCTAAAGATGTTAAGGCAGTACAAGAAATTCTGAAGCTGAGGGATGCTGATATGGCAGCATTAAGAAAGATGTTAAAAATCCCAGCAACTCTTCATCCTCAAATAGAAGAGGTTTCCCAGCTCAGACAAGAGAAGGATGCAGCTGCTATGCTCATGACATTATACAAAGAGCTCATCCATACTCAAGAAAAGCTGCAGGAATCAGAGGCTACCCTGCAAGCAGCTTTACAACAAAAGGAGCCAGGGCAAATCTCACAACCTCCTCCACAAACAATAAATATCGAGGAAATCCCTCAAACCAATGCCCCTCCCAGCCAACAGGAACAACACGAAGCTCCATCCACCTCAGCACCAACAACAGAGCAGGCTGAAAGCCTTGATATGCAAAAGCTGAGAAATGAAATACAAGTCTTGGAGTCTCAGATGTCAGAGCTAAATCAAGCCAAGGACAGTCTGGCAAAGATAAATGAAAAATATGACAAGTCCAAGCAAAATGTGGCTGAAACAGAGAGGGAGGTAAAGGCCCTCAAGAAAAGGATAACTGAGCTAGAAAAGGAGCTCACACTAGACAAGGTCACATCTGAGCTCAAAAGGGTCATATGGGGCCATATTGGCCAGTCAATCACAGATCAGTGGAAGTATATTGAGGCCATCCATGAGCAAATAACGCTCATTGGCAAAGCACACAGAGAGATTCAATGGGCAAGGGCATCTCTAGGCAGTATGCCTGAGATTGCCACTAGAATGATAAATGTGCTAAACTACAGAACAAGCTCCCAGCTCATCAAAATGGGAATTGGAAACAGGACAGAGACCATCTCACTGATAAAAAGGGTCCTAACATTGAGAAACCTGATTCAGACCCTGGAAAGAAGAACCCAGGATATGCAAGAAGACATCAACAAATTTCAGAATAGGTTTATGGCATTGCAAAACAGGGGTTTGCCTAGCCTGCTGGAGCCATCAGGAAAGTTGCTCTCACATGAGAAATATTCTAAGAGAGTGAACACTTTTGCAGGAAGTCAGAATTCAGAGGCAGCCAGTTCATCAACAGAAACAGGACCAATAACAGGGCATACCCTCTTCAACAGGGTAGAAAGTTTATTTTTTATTATGAATGAAATCACACATTTGTTTGATGAGCCTACCCATTTTTACAAGTATACAGAGGCTGATGAGACCATGGGTTCAATTTTGAGGCATCAATTGCCTACACCAGATGTGTGGGAAAATTTGATACAATTACTGTTAAACCAAAGTCAGTAATTATGTTATTACTTTTTGAAAATATTTAAATTTTCATACATAGGAAGATAAAGACACATCAGCAGGTATGCAGAAAGAGGCTGATCCAACTCAGCACAAGTATTCGGCCACCACAACAGCACAAGCAGTCACAGGTGACAGGGCCGAGAAGCTACAGGAAAACACAGCTACATAGACACGTCATTCAGCAGTTATAACAAAGTGCTCAACCGACTCTGTGAGCTCCAAAGGTCAAAATTGTTCTGACAGGAGTTAAGAGCCTTTAAAGTTCATTAAAGATTATAATAACTTTTCATCTGTAATCTCTGTACGAGTTAAAGAAGATATTTTCCCTCTCAGATGACTCAATGCCTGAGATATTTTGTATAAGACTGCTATATATTCCCCCTCGCATTTGTGAGCAGGGGTTGAGGATTGGATGTAAGAAATCTTTTTCATATCTATTCTCCTCCTCTTCTACTGTAATTCTCAGAGAAATAATACAAAGGATGATGGAATTTCCAAAGCTCTGTGTTATTTGATCTTGTCTGGTGCTTGGCTGAAAGTTGCAAGATTCCTGCGTATCTCATGACTCAATAAGTTTCTCTTGTATCCCTTCGTTATATGTTTGTTGATCTTTCATATATGTTTCATGTTTCCATGTTTGAACTGTTAATAGAAAGGAAAAAGAATAGTTCAGGACTTAATCACAGATTACCCTGAACTCACTCTAAGCTATTTTAAATGTCTTTTCTTCAGTTATGGTAATGAAAGTGTAATTCTTAATTGCTACCTTTCACACTATATCGTCACAATGATTTATTATTTCAGGAATTCAAGTTTGCTCCTAAGGAATACATCCCTTTCTCACATCCCAGCTTAGTGAAAAATTCTTAGCTACTTTTCACTGATTGTTTACACTCCATAATCACAATTTAAAGTTTGTTTCATGAAGTATCTAAATGGCCCTATAATTCGAGTTACATCAAACTCAAGATTTCAAATAACCAACAGCCATAGACTCCATTCCCCAATGGATTAATTTCACCTGCAGAACTACAATTTTAAAGTTTCAGAAAGACATCCTCCCAACCAAACATAAATCAAAGAAACCTTCACTTCATAACTAGCCTAAAATATCCACAGAATAGAGACAAACCTTACAAAGAGAGCCCTCTCTGATTACAGTTGGGCTAGAAGCTTCAATCCAAAGATTGGTTAGTGGTTACCCCGACCGTATTCCCTTGGGAGTCATAGGGAACAACCTGGGTGTTAACAAGTTGGATTTGAGAGTTTTCAATGCCTCTAGGGCCTGGTAAGGAGATACAAAGTTCTTCGATGTGGCTTGACTACCAACAATGCATTTGTTGTCTATAGGCTATCATGGGAGCCATTGGAATGCTTACTCCTTCAAAATATACCTTCATGGTTCCTTAGGTGGATGGCAGAGCTACTATAATTTGACATTGGCAATGTCCAGTAAAATATTATATGTTATACTTTTTCTTTCTATCATCTAAATAATTAAATGAATTGATAATTTAATACTTAGATGTGACAAAAGGAATTTCTTTATGATATCTAGAATGCGTGTTGAAAATTCGTGCACACACACACACACACACATGTATATATTTATTTTCTTTGATGGTTTCTTTTTTATGCCCGAGAAAAAATTTATTTCGGTGATTCTTCATCTATACATATGTACTTATGTTGAGTGATGAATCAATAATGCATTATTTATTATCTCTTTTGTACTATCCTTCCTTATGTGGTTATAGGTCCAATTTTCCCACTGTTTAACATTGTCATAGATGGAGATTTTGGACAACAAATACATTGACATTTCAAGGCAAAATTCATGTTAGATTTAATAGTTTTTTCCCAATATTGAGTATAGGCAGGCTATTTTTAATGGTATTGAGCCACAATGGATGAAAGTTAGTTTTACCAAGAGTAAAAGTGGGATGTTTCAGTTTGAATTAATGGGAACAATGTGTTCACATTAAAATCCCATGCAACCAAAAATATACATGTTGGTGAAGACTTTGTCCCACTGTTGCCAACTACTAGCAGATTCCTTTTATTTAAGAGGAGAGATAAACATCATTCGATTTCACAATAAAATTGGCGAGTCATGACCATTGATTTTTGAACATTGAATATCACGCCAATAAAATCAAGGGATGACTGACGAAACAATATAAAGGCAGGCCTGATGCTTCATGGGCGATACAAGAAGTTAGAAATCCCTTGACATTGACATTTGTGAATGTTTTTTCTAGTCTAAAATATGTTATTTTATTCCATGTCAAACCCCGGAAGTATGTTGCTTGGCTTAATATTTCCATGGACATACCTTCTTTCGTGTAAATCAACCAAATAAGCTAGGCCTCTAGCTACTCCCTTTGCAATTTTAATTCTGGCTAACAATGGCAGATAAAAGGTATAGTTTGATGACCTTCCTACAAGATTGGAGTGATATAATGTTAGTCTATGTCCATGTGAAACGATCTAAAAATGATAGGCCACTAAAATCTCTAGAAGTTGAATAAGATGATCAAGGTAAGCATGCAACATGAGGAAAATAAAAATTCAAACCCTACATGATAATGGGATCCGTTTTGCAATGATTTTAGTGAACTGGATTTGGTTATCCATAATGTTGAAATTGAAAAGGAATCAACACCCTTTGATAAGAAAGGAAATAATTATACTCAACCTTAGGGAACTCAATGGAAAAAATTATTAATAGAAATTTATAACAAAATACAGAGAACTCAGTGAAAAAATGACAAATATCTAATTTAAATGAATCACAAAGAACCTCGTGAACAAAAAGATAAATATCCATCTTAAAGAGAAAGGATAAATGAAATAAACTACACATAACTTGGAAAAAAAAAGAGTTGGTATATATTCTAAAGAAGAGAAAACCAAGATCGACTCTCCAGAATCCAGAATCTAAAAAAGAGTCATTGATGTTGTTTTTATTAATAAATTCTTATATGGAGAAGAAAATATGAAGAATCCCCAATAATTTGGCAGATCATAGAAAGTTGATTCATATTGCTAAACTTCTCATTTTCACTTTGAAAGATATGTTTCTTGAATTTGGAACCAAAATCTATATTCTAGCTCTCGCTTATGTAGAGATGGGGATCTTGTATAATTTTTTATTTTGTTCCCTAATGTAACAATATTCCTCCACATCTATGATGCTTATTCCATAAAAAACTTGCAACTTTCACTTTCCTTCATTTTCTCATTCCTCATGTTTGTATCCTTCAGAAAAAAATGGGAAAGACCATTCAAAGTATATAGTTTCATAATGGGTCATTGTAATAGGCAAGGAGAAATCAACATTACTGGTGATGGCTTCAATTTCAGGGACTTGTACAAAGACCATGGGATACTTTGTGTATAAGACTACAACCTATTTGCCATAGTAATCAAATGCCACCAAGGTTAGTCAACAACAAACTTGCAAAGATAGTTCCAAGTGTTAGCTTGATTGGAAGGTTCTTTCATGCAAATGTTTAAGGAGCCTGGTCTTCAGATCAAATATCATTGAATATTTTATAGTTACCAGTAGTGGCTAAACAAGGGAAGAGGGGAAGAGAGTGGAATCCATAAAGAACTCATAATGTGTAGGAAAATGAAAGACTATATTTGTCAAAAAATCCCATTGCAGAAACGAATTGAATATCTCCTGCAGACTTACACAAAACAAAAAAAAAGAGTATAGGAGAACCCACCATAATAGGAATTTTCCAAGCTTCCATTTGGAAGGTAGTCATAAACCAACATTTTTTCCTCTATATCCCAATAGAAATATTTGAGGCAAACAATGTTGGGATGTTTAACTTTATCGATTTCTTTAGCTTCAGCTTCAAAATCCTTGTACCTTTATAAACCATCATTACTAAGTCGCCTTACTACAAAAATTAGCCCATCTTCTAGAACTACCTTATACAATATAATATAACCACTAGCACCCAAAATATATGGAAAGGCTCTAAGTAGCTTATCGAATTCCAAGTCAAGATCTCCATTTAATGTCTGAAAGGTTTCTTGTTGATCTCCATTGCTCGATACACTTCCATCTTATCTCTCATCAATCTTTTTAAGTCAGAGCCACCCAACCTTACCAAAACTCAAAGAACAGTCTCCATTGTATTCAAATAGAGTATTCCTGGAATTGGGCCCATCCTGTGACTCATTCTTTCTTATCATTCCCTAGTAACGGTACATAAAAATTGCGCAAAGGAGGCTTATCCCTAAAAAATCACCAACTACAATGGAAATTATGTTTCCTTTGCTTAAACCCTTACTTTGGTTGATGACAAGCATGGCTATAATTGTTGAAGGTGAGATTATTTTTGGAGGATCTTAGAGTGTTGAAGGAATTGAAAATAAATTTTTGAGTAGGTGACTACAAAGACCTGGATTACCAACAAAAGCATCATTTTTCTGATGCAAAAGAGATCTAAATTATGGAATGGGTCTAGCTATATTATTGTTGGAAAGGTCTATACTTTCATTAATTGGAAGATGCCCTAAATTTATAGGCATCGTACAAGAAATTTTGTTTCTAGACAAGTTAAGAGACCAATAAATATTTGATAAGTTTCCAAGATCAATAGGGATAGATCCATTAAGTAGATTTGAAGAGAAATCAAACAGTTCAAGAGCTTTTACATGTGATCTGAATCCTTTCAGAATAGTTCTTGAAAAATAGTTATTTTTCAAAACGACATCTCTTAGTTTTGTCAATGTTGTGATGTTTTTTGGGATGATTCCTGTCAGGGAATTTACTGAAAGGTCAAGGTATTGTAAAGCTTCAAGCTGCTCTATGCCCGAAGGCAAGGTTGTAGATATTGAATTGTTGGCTAAACCAATATGTTGAATGTGTTTTTCTTAGAAGAGCTCATAGGGAATCACTCCATTGATCTCATTGCTAAAAATGTCGACGTGGTGAAGGTATTGAATGCATAATGAATTGGAATAAAAATAAAAACTTAGAATGAAAATTGTTAAAATATTTTAGGTCGAATCTTTTGATCAAACACAGTTGAAGAAAGAACAATTAATATGAACGCAGTCACCATTTCTATTATGGTGAACCTTGTGTGAAAGAGAGAAGATGAAGAGTGTTGACAAGGTTAATCCTCTCTAGAGGCAAAAATGATCCCTCTAGCCCAATGAGTGGGTCTAGCAACTAAAGTGACAATCAAATAGATATCTTCCTAGATTATAATTGAAAAGTAGAACGAGAGAGATAACCTACCTTGTTTTGATGCTATTCTGATTTCCTTTATTGAGAGCCTCGAACCGCTTGTGTCACGAAATTTTTCCTACTTCTCTCAGAACTTATGTAACTGCACAAGTGGTGAAGAGACAACAAAGCATGCCAAAACCAATAGCAAATCCAACAATAACATACATAGTTGATCAAGGAATGCCAATATAATGCATACATGAACATATATATTTTGGGAAGATGAACGAACCATTGTATATTATGTAAAGAATAAAGGGAATATTACAACCGTATCCTTGATTTTGAAAGGATCTCCTTGAGTGGTAAGTTGATTCCAAGTCAAGAAACTCTCCAAACACTCCTCCAAGTCTAATGAATAGCCTCTAAGCACAATCTCAACATAGGGGTGCAAATGGACATAGACCAACCATTTGGGAATGGGAGAAGAGGAATTTAATGGTTGGGAGAGGGAGTTAGGACTCCTCCAAAGATAGGATTAGGCCCACATCTCAAGGAGGTAGCTAATAGGGATGATACCAAGAGGTCAAATTAAGAGGATTCAACCTCATCTATGCGAAACCACCTCCAACTCGTCGCTCTGGAAGCTTCTAGATCACAAAGTTTCTCATCCACTTTGTGAGAATTCCCTTTTTGAGACCATCACGGGTATCCAAGGAAATAGACCAATCTCATCGCTCTCTTAATAAGGTGCTGACCATCTCGGTTTTGAGCTTCATAAGAGAGATGACCCTCATTTTAGGGTTTTAAGAGCTATTTCTTCAGGAAAGATATGGATATTTTCCAAGAAAAGTTAAAGGAGGGACCTGAGCTATATACATGGATGAGTATATTATATAATGATCATGTTTCAGGCACTTCGGGGTATGTCACAGGGAAGTGCAGGAGGCGTGACAAAATATTGTGTAACAAAGAGTTTCCTAGTCATTTATGTACCTGTGACGTACGTTTACATACATTAAGTCCAATACAAGAGTGTCAATAAATTAACCTAAAATAACAAGACACATGGTTCCTTAGTTATATGGTTTTAACTAAATTTTACAAGAAAACCCTGGAATGGAATCAAAGAATAAAAATTAAAAATTATACCCAAAAATAGCTTTGTGGCTCACAAACCTAGGGACAAAAGGGTTATAGTTAGTATTATAACTAGAAAAACAGAAGGAGACGACAAGTTTTTGACAACAAAAAGAACTTGGCTAGGTAAGACCAATAAACAAAACAACTAAAATTATAACCAAAAGGGGAAAGAATCTTACTTGAGAAGAGAAGAAGCCACACAGATGGAGCTCAAGCTAGTCATATAAAGGTAAAAACCCCAAAAACCTTTACGAACCCCTGTAGAAATAATAGATAGAGGGAAAACCCCTCAAATAAATAAGTGTGGTGTAAAAGCCCATTAGATATGAAAAAATCAAAGTGGAAAAAGAAGAAATGATGGCATGGGTAAATGTCATAACAACCGAACTTGAAGGAAGTTGAAAAAGCTTACCACTAAAGACACATAAAAAGAATTATGGGTAGGGGGTAAGAAGGTGTAATAAATCTAAAAACCCTCATGTTAAAAATATCGATGGTAATGAATTTCTTAAACAGATTGTAACGAGTCTTACTGCTAGGAAGGGAGATTGTGTATTCACTGCAAAGTTTAATCTAGAAAAGATGATGGTCAAAGCCACAATCCGAACACAAATTTTTGTGTTTATCTACCCACGGAGAGTGAACCACCTTGTCAAGTATCAAGGGAAAGGATAAAGCCTAAGTGGAAGGGAAATAGCCACCTTAGCCACCTTCATAAGGAAAAAATTGGAAGTCTGCCACACCAATTTTAAAGACCTGCAAAACATGTAGATAATTCATAACCAAAAAGGATTAAGACAAAGGAAATAAATTTTTTTGTCTATGGTACCAAAAAATGCACTGAGGCAACATAAGAAAAAAACCCTTATCAAAACTAAGCAGTGGGGAACAATCATTTACCTTTTGTTCACACCATGTGGGAGTACAGCTGAAAAACATTTCACAGTGGAGGTAAAACAAGCTATTACACATAAACATAGTGTCAATTTTGACCTTAGCTTAGTGCAACAGAGCTTGCTAGTAGCAAAGGGAAAATAATACGAAGAGACCATTGAACAGAGAATTTGAGGTTGCTTAACATCACCTTCTTTTGAACCTTCAAACATCGTGGAACTTTATTTCATCTTTCGGCCGAAAGAAGAGGAGGTTAGCATAGCCTTCTAACATGCACTCGATGCATGTCCATCCAGCAAGAGAACAAGAACATGGATTGAAATACCAGAACAAGTGATGGGAGACAACCACATGGAAATTTGTATTTGGAAGAAGGAAGACGAAAACAAAAACCTACCATTGGCTTGGGTGAATAGTGTCTCCTCACCCCAATGCTGCAGAGGAAAATGGTAAATGATGTAATTAAATACTATGTAGTGGTTTTAGTATTGGTATTTTTCAGTCTTCTCTAAATTACTACTATGTTCATAATATGTGTGGATCTAATGGACATTAAGTGATGAAAATAAAACTACTGCAACTAATGATATAGGGTATAGAGATTGTTGTACTTGAAACTAATGATATAGGGTATAGAGATTGTTGTATTTGAAACTAATTCATATTTAACAATTTCTATATACCATTCCTAAAATATTAGTAGTTAAAGTGAATATTAGTAGTTAAATACTACCTAAAATAGTGAATATTAATCGTCTTTTGATCTCACTAAATCGCTAAAATTCCCATAATATTTGCAGATCTAATGGGCATTGGATGGAGAGAAGAAAACCATGAACTTGATGAGCAGGCAGACTCTAAAACCACAAAAAAACCAATATTATAATGCCTTCCCACACCTATCGGGCGTAGTTGAGCGGAAATGAAAGTGGATCACTATCTTTAAAAAATAGATGGAAGCGAGAATGTGAAAGGTTGCATATTCCTTTTGGAGATGGAGGTGGGATTGCCAAAGGTTGCATATTCCTTTTGCTTCAACTGTTATAGGTCGTTGTTATTTAGATACTTAGCGCAATGGTTTTGGCTTTGAACTACAAGGTAAATTTGTTAGCAAATCTGTTAGCAGCAATGCTCTCTCAAAAATTTAAAATCAAATCTTTTTAAATTTTCAAGTAAACTTGTTTGTAAATGTGTGTTTTTTAAGGGCAGTATTAAGTAATCAAATGGTGTTTTTAGTTGTAATTAATTTGGTGATACAATTTTAACAAAAATGTTATTTTTTTATTTAAAATGTGTTTTGATTACATAAATGAGTTCAACATCTTGAAAATTTGGGGAGCACTTAAAATTTGAAAATTAAATAGCTTAGACTTACGATTATTAAGAATCTCTATTGAATTTTGACAAAATTAACTTTATAGAAAAGGTTATTTTGTCTATCAATTGGAGCATACTATTTTTTTTTTTGTCGCTAGAGAATTTCCTACTCGGGTGGCAAAGGTACAAGTTTCATACTCTCATCACACAAGTACCACTATAACCTCTACGTTACGAGGTATACCCCATAGACAAGCATAAGTCTAGGTATTTGAATCTCGAATCTCTTGGTACATACCACATACTTCCCCATTGAAGTGTCATGAAAAAATTATGCTCTTTCAACAGTGCTCTTGTCACGTAACTACTATTCATAAACCTCTGACACGTAACTACTAGTCATAAAACATCGTCTTCGTAAATAAGGTCACAAAAAATAAGATTTTAACAATTGATTTGTTAGTTTTCACACATTTTAGATTACTTCGATCACCAATTGAGCTACCTATAACTTGTTTAACTATAACCACTAAAATTATTAAATGTATGGTCTTTTTATATAATATAATTTAATGTTTAGTTTCATATATATTTGAGTATGGACAATTTTGAAATTGAACTTTACCATGTGTTCACATTTAATGGTCTTTCAATGATATTTTAGGTCATACTCATTTGGATGACCTTTTAGGAGTTTGAGAATGGTAAAACCCGTGTTTTATGTTTCCAAATTATATAATGTTCAACGTTGTATATGCTTTAAAGTATCCTAAAATATTTAATATAATTCACTTTTATTTTTATATGTAAATATAAAATGAGGGAGGACAATGTATTCATGGTGTGGATAATTAAATTTCCAAACCTAAATTTTAATTATTATTTTTATCATATTATAATTGTTAACAAACTTGCGATAATACCTTGTAAACCCGAAAAGTCCTCGCAGATGCTTTAAGGATGTGGGGATTTTCCATTCCTCAATGGCTTTAATTTTTCTAGGGTCTACCTTAACACCTTCATGAGATAAGATATGACTTAGAAATTCCACCTCTTGTATGCCAATGAAACATTTGGAGGCTTTTGCATATAATTATTTCTACTCCAATAGTTTGAGCGCCGTGTCAACATGTTGAACATGATCCTTCCAAGACTTATTGTAGATTAGTTTATCATCATAAAATACTAACACACGTTTTCTAATGGTTTGAAAATGGAATTCATTAAACCTTGAAATGTAGAAGGTGCATTGGTAAGGCCAAAAGGCATGAACAAAAATTCATAATGATCCTCATGAGTTCTAACAGAATGCCTTTAGTCTTCATTCTAATTTGATGATATCCTGAACGAAGATCCAACTTGTTGAAGTAAATTTCTCCATGTAATTCATCCAATAATTCATCAATGACATGAGTAAAAAATTTATCTTTAATAATGAGCTTATTGATCTTCGTATAATCCAAACGCATGTGCCATGATCCATCCTTCTTGTGCACCAATGCTATTAGAGTAGAGAAAGAACTTTGATTAGTTTGAATTATACGAGCCTCTAGCAATTCTGCAACCATACGTTCAATTTCATGCTTTTGGGCATATGGATATTTGTAAGGCCTGATGTTTGGAGGAACACTTCTTGGAATCAAATGAATAGCATGATCATGATTAGAATAGGTGGGAGGCCTTTGGGAGTCTCAAATACCTTGGAATGATTGTCCAAAATGTTTTGGAGATCTAGAGAAATAGATTATTTCAATGTGGGAACCTCTAGTGAACATAATTGTGCAAATATGCCCCATTTCTCTTTCTTTAAAAGCTTTGTCATACAATTAGAGCTAATTATATTTCTTGGTTTCCATGCAATACCCATTAATTCAAATTCCTTTCCCTCTCAAAAAAATTTCAAGAAAATTTCTTGAAATTAAAAGCTATCTTACCCAAAGATTGTAGCCATTGGACTCCTAGTACAATATCAGCACCACCCATTGGAATGGAAAGCATTAAACCATTCAATACATATTCTCCCATGGATAGATTCATGTTATACCACTTTCCATAGCAATTTATGGTTCCTCCATTTGCAACCATCAATTGACACTCTGGTGCTGGATATAGGAAGCAATTCAATTCCTTGGCTATCTTACAATGAATAAAAATACGGGTACTACCCGAATAAATCAACGCTATTACCTTTTTCTTCTTGATATGCCCTTCTATGTTGAGGGTTTGTGGAGTGGTAATTCTTGCCAATGTGTTACAAGATATGGTCAGATTCATTTCTTCTTTCTCTAGGGTTGGTTCCTGGTGTATATCCTCTTATTTTGACGTTTCTTGTTCCTTTTATTTCTCCTCTTCACAATCTATGTAAAATAATTTATTCTCATCACACTTATGATCTTTAGTGTATTTGCTACCACAACTGTAACAAATCATTTTTACTCTTTTTACTTTCAATTTTTGTTGTGTTAACCACGTGGGTTGTGAAAAGCTAGGGGAAACAACACTTCCATATTTATGCTTATGAGTGGTATGCTTCCTTGTTTCCATAATTTTTCTTTTAAATTTTCTTGCCAACCTGAATGCCTTCTCCAATGAATCAGGTTCCCAAATGAAAACCTCATGTTGGATCCTATCATTGAAAGTCCCCATGAACACATCAACCCTATGCTCCTTAGGAATATCTTTTACCCTTATATTCAAAATTTGGAAGTCCTGAATGTGCTTCACCATTGAAGCCTTTTGTTTGAGATTTATCAATTAGCTAAGGAAGTTGTTTCTTTTTGTATCCTCATAATGTGTTATCATTTCCTCCATAACAATTGTCCAAGTGATAATTTGTTTATGAGAGAAAAGCCATTGATACCATACAAACTGATTCGTTCCAAATATAAAGTTGCAATTAGTACCTTTTGTGTGTTTTTCACATTATAGAGATCGAAATATTGCTCCATCTATATTATCCATGTTGAGGATCCTTTCTATCAAGCCTCCTCATATCGATATTTGGAACATGGTGAGTCTTCGATCTAGTGTTAGGTTCTATGAAATCATGATTAACATATCTTTTGTTCTCATCATGAGTTTCATCTACTACATTTTCGCCATAAGGAAGCACTTCTTGTAGAAACATTTCTATACCTCCTTTCAAACCTTCCATGTATTTCTTCAAATCTTCAATGTTTCCTTTTGTTTTTTCTTCTAGACCATCCATCTTTGCTTCCATGTCTTTATTTAAACCATCCATCTTAGCTTTTGTTACTTTTTGGGAGATCGAAATTTGTTGCACTTGGTCTCATAATTTTTATATATCATGTTGCATTTCCTCCTCTTCTTCACGAGTCATGGTAGATATTTCAAGTTGCTTAGTAGGTGTTTCTATTTTATTTCTTTAGGGCATGATAATTATGCTTCACTATTCCCTGTGAATCACCTCAAACTAATTTTTCAAACAAAACTTATGCAATTTTAAAAAAAAGACTAAACACCTTTTTTCACTTCGTAGAAGCTCAATATTGAATATGTTGTATCTCTATAATTTCAGATCTCCAACGTCTAAAATTATGGCCTATGGTGGCCCTATGAGTCCTCTTTCCAACCCCATAATTTTGATCAAGATTGGATTCTTCAAGAAATAACTATGCCGGATCTCCCACAATGACCTGACTATAAACTGGTTCATTAGATAAAACTTGTATGAGGTGCCACGTTTCAGTTTTTCGACCTTCACACCTAAAAATGATACACAAGTTGTAATGAATAGCATATAAGCACAAGCCCAGCATATGGGTGCAAATGGACATAGACCAAACATTTGGTAATGGGAGAGGAGGAATTTATAGCTTGGGAGAGGGAGTTAGGACTCCTCCAAAGATAGGATTACGTCCACATCTCAAGGAGGTAGCTCATAGAGATGAGACAAGAGGTCAAATTAGGAGGATTTGACCTCATCTATCTGAAACCACCTCCATCTCGCTACTCTGGAAGCTTCTAGATCACAAAGCTTCTCATCGTCTTTGGAAAAATTCCCTTTTTGATACCATTGCAGGTATGCAAGGGAAAAGAGCGATGCCATCGCTAGATTAACAAGGTGCAATAGGTGACCATCATGGTTTTGAGCTTCATAAGAACGATGACCCTCATTTTAGGATTTTAAGAGCTATTTCTTCAGGGAAAGATCTAGATATTTTCCAAGA
The DNA here is from genome assembly GCA_000404065.3 of Pinus taeda. Lineage (NCBI taxonomy): Eukaryota > Viridiplantae > Streptophyta > Pinopsida > Pinales > Pinaceae > Pinus > Pinus taeda. Next base: position 71,574 of record APFE031553179.1, on the reverse strand, counting down.
AAAGTTAAAGGAGGGATTTGAACTATATACATGGATCCGTATACTGTATAATGATCATGTTTTTGGCACTTTGGGGTATGTCACAGGGAAGTTTAGGAGGCATGACAAAATATTGTTTAACAGATGCCCCCTAAAGCATGAAGGCAGAACGAGGAGTGATGGCTGAGATGCTTTACCATATTTTGGAAAGGGCGAGGACATGCACTGTCAGGAGACCTGAAAATCAATGATGCATATACATATACATTTCTTAGATCAAGACATGAATCCATGGCATGGACGCAACCATCCAGATGATGTAGTCTGTATGAAAAGATCCAAGGTATGGGCATAGCCATATAGATAACAAGGATCATCATAAATATAGAGTCTCACGGTATGGTCAAAACCATCTGTATAGTAGAAACATGTGTACAACCATGAATTACATATAACTCCATGTAGCATGAGTCATAATATACAAGACTTAGGATTTTGTGCTCTATCCTGATCCGATCAATGTACGAATCCTAACATGCGAATAAATGTGTTGAAGTCGAACATGCTATAAAACCACGTCATTACTGGAGTTGGACTGTTAACAGGTATGAGAGAAACCACTAATAATGACAATGGCTCTCAAGGTACAACAATACAATCTGTGAATTTGATAATGAATTTGAGGTCAAACACTCGTGGAATCACTCGATTGAAAGTCAATAATGAAGGCCTATCGTCGGATGTGAAGAACTGGCCATTAAAGCATGCTAACTCTAAGGTACTGAAAGGAAGTTGCGTAGTCATATTCCTAGATAATGAGTTGAAGTTGAAAGGAAGTAACCCATTTAAGGAGGGAAATAATGAATCCCTCATCATCGACCTAAAATGAGGAATAAAGTGGAATAATATTTAGGACTGTAGCAATAAATCAAACAATGTATAGGAAAATAATTGCAGATTAGACTTCTCTTGAACATATTAGCGACACGATTCTAGAGTGTGGCAACATTTGACTCGACATAGGACTAAAGGTCATGATGAGAGAATGGAATAGTTAAATAAGAGGAAAAATGGATCACCCAAACTCGGGAGGACAAGTGACTCAGAGAGGATATCCCAAACCTCACACGAGAGTAGAAGAGTGTCATGTTCAAGAGCGACATGATGCCTATATAAAGAATGTCTCATCTTCATTTCCACCCTACTATTTCTAGCAAGTACCCTAGCTATTTTTATCACAAGATTGAAGGGGATAGCATAGGTTTGTCATGTAAGTTCATTTTTCGAATAAATACATCCTAGTAAGTTTTATGAGCCTTAGGAAGGAGAAGTGCGGTCTCATCATGGTGACAAGTCTTTCGTCATAAAGTTTTAACGAGTTCGATGTATGAATAACTCAGTATCCTTTTCATATTTAGAGAGTTTGAAAAAGAAACAAAAAAAAAAAACTCCATCATGTCCCTTTTCATAATTTGTCCCTCGAATTCGAAAAGGTGGAAAACAATATTCGAGGAAACCTCTTGACCATGTCGACCAAGGTGTACCTTTTTCATAAGTGGTCAATCTCAGCCTAAAAAAGGGGTAACCATATACTGAGGTGACGTTGATTCATTTACTTTAACGAGTTAAAAATGACAAGTACTTAGCAATATTTTCAATTTTCAAGAGTCAGAAAATAGTTGAAAGATGACTCCAGGGTGGTTCCTTTTTCATTTATTTAATGAGTCCGAAAAGAGATAAAATAAAACTCACCAGAATCAGCCAATAATGACCATCGTTAATATTGAGGTCACATGTAATTGCACAAGAAACACACCCATCACCGATATCAAGAGACAATATTAAAATATTACGAAAATATTGACAAAATGAATTTTAAAACTTATAAATAGGAAAAGGTAATTTCATTTTTTACCATTTTACCAAACTGAGCTATGAAAGTGCATTTTGTTGGCATTATTGCACAGGTTTGGCACCATGGCATAGGTGTTGTCCTTGATGGCAACTCACTCTAATGACAGATCATATTTCAGGCTCTCAGAATGAAGGAAATCATATATATACAGGTTCACCTTAACAAAGTCCTGTATAGACGTGGGTTGGACGATCCCAAGGCACGTATGCATACACATGCACTTTCATGCAAGGAAAAGTGCGTACATGTGGGAGAATTTATTTTTGGTGCGTGGTATTTAGTCCTTAGTATTTTAACCTATGGTTTTGGGCCACGGTATCTCGTCATAAGTGTTGATCCCAAGTATTGGGTCCATGGTATTGAATTGTTATGGTTTTGGGCCATGGTATTGTGAAAGGCAAGACTATAAAAGAGGAAGAAGATCATGGGGCAGAGATCATCTGAATTATTGAATATCTGATATCATGCTAGATATGGAATACTAGTGATTGGGTTGTGGTGCAGATCTGGATCTGAATGAAGGAGGAACCTGAGCGCAAGAAAAAGGATAAGTTCTCTTGATGGGTCAAAATATTAAGTCTTGAATAGTGGTATCTCTATATGATTTTGATCTGTGATATGTGGTGCATGCTTGATCTATAAATTTGATAATCTGGGTTAACTAATATCTAAATGTTTGAAAGAATGAATTACCCTTTATAGATCTGTATGCAGGTTCAGTGAAGCGAAGGTGCATATACACGTAGTTTCTGCAAATCAAAAGAGCGTATACACAGGTTGATCTTAACACAGAAAGATATACACACAGTTTCTATAAGTCAAAAGTTCATATATGTAGGTCGATCTTAACACATAAGCGTATAAACGCAGTTTCTGTAAGGAAAAAGGGCATATACGCAGGTTGATCTTAATACTGAAGCGTATGCACATAGGTTTCTGAATATTGAAGTAGCGTACATCTCTTAATTTATGTTCTAGCTACTTCTATTGATTATTGCAATGATCTGGGTTCAGAATTGGTGTGTGATTACTATTACTATGATCTGGGTATAGTTGTTAGAGAAGTGTTTATTTTGATTCAGTTTTGATTGGTGAAAAGGTGATTGGTTGATGCAGAAATTCTTGATGTTTGATTGATGTTATTTGTGGATCCAGTCTGAAAATTTATGAAACATGGTCCTTGGAAGAAAGAGAAGGTTGTAGCCTTCTGCAGGTAGCAGCATGCATACTAGTATCTCAACTAGTACAAGAACTAAGGGGGTTGTAGCTCCCTTCCAGGAGAAGCTGGAAAACGAGAGAGGGTTGTAGCTCTCTGCAGGTAGCAGCTTGCGCACTGGTAAAGGAGTGCACCAGTATAGAATCATTGTAAAAAGAAGTTTCTAATTAAAAGAAGATAGAGATGAATTGCAGTAGGTGGTTTTCACCCACATTGGGTTTCCACCTTATATCTTGTGTTCTTATGAGTGGTTTTATTTTTCTCTGTTTACTGTTCCTGGTAACTATTTATATGATTTTGTTGCATAAATTAATGATCAACATCTGTAGAATAAAGTAAATTATAAATCTGCATAGTATACGCGGGTTTCCTTATCAGTAGTTGCGTATCTACATGGGTTCATCTAACTGAAGTAGCGTATATGTTTTGAGTTTGAAAAAGAAAATAATTGTTGGAAATAATACTGATTCACCTCCCCTCTCAGTATTATTTCCAACAATTGGTATCAGAGCAAGTCCTTCAGAAGAAGCTTGATCGCTTGAAGGAAGATCTATCATTATGAGTAACTATGAGAGTGAAGCATCGATCAGGCCACCAATTTTTGATGGGACCAACTTTGTCTATTGGAAGGTAAGAGTTATAGCCTATCTTCAATCTCTTGGTACAGAAGTCTGGGATGTCATAGATACAGGGTACACTTTTCCTTCAGCAACTCCTATAGATCCGGCTAAAAAGAAGCAGTTTGAAACAAATGCAAAGGCTGTCAATACTCTATTAGGATGTCTATCGCAATCAGAATTTGTTAAGGTGATGCAGTACAAAACCGCAAAAGAAATATGGGACAAGATCGTTCTGAGCTGTGAAGGAGATGAACAGGTAAAAGGAGAAAAACTTCAAACCCTTAGAATTCAGTACGAAAATCTCGGAATGTACAATGATGAAAGTGTGGCTAACTATTTCCTACGTATAGATGAGATTGTGAATTGTATGAAAAGATTGGGTGATGGACGTATGTATAGAGTATTTTGGTGATAGGAAAGTCATTTATGATGTGTAAGTCATGGTTCCTTTTAAAGAACATCTTTTTGCAGATCTTGCCTACAGTCAGGGGGAGCATGTTCAACATAGCAGAGTAGAGATTTCAGCATGTACTCAGGGGGAGCACAACCCTTTGCCCTTGATGACAAAGGGGGAGAATGAATTTGAGGATCTTATGGTTGCCATCAAGTCCAAAGGGGGAGATTTTTGGCATTATTGCACAGGTTTGGCGCCATGGCACAGGTGTTGTCCTTGATTGAAACTCACTCTGATGACAAATCACATTTTAGGCTCTCAGAATGAAGGAAATCATATATACGCAAGTTCACCTTAACGAAGCCGCGTATACACGCAGGTTGGACATTCCCAAGGCGCGTATGCGTATACATGCACTTTCATGCAAGGAAAAGTGCGTACATGTGGGAGAATTTATTTTTGGTCCATGGTATTTAGTCCTTGTATTTGAACCTATGGTGTTGGGCCATGGTATCTCGTCATAAATGTTAATCCCAAGTATTGGTTCCATGGTATTGAGTTGTTATGGTTTTGGGCCGTGGTATTCTGAAAGGCAAGACTATAAAAGAGGAAGAAGATCATGGGGCAAATATCATATGAATTATTGAATATCTGATATCATGCTAGATCTGGAATACTGGTGATTCGGTTGTGGTGTAGATCTGGATCTGAATGATGGAGGAACCTGAGCGCAAGAAAAAGGATAAGTTCTTTTGATGGGTCAAAATCTTAAGGCTTGAATAGTGGTATCTCTATATGATTTTGATCTGTGATATGTGGCACACGCTTGATCAATAAATCTGATAATCTGGGTTAACTAATATCTGAATGTTTGAAAGAATGAATTACCCTTTATAGATCTGTACGTAGATTCAGTGAAGCGAAGGCGCGTATACACGTAGTTTCTGCAAATCAAAAGAGCGTATATGCAGGTTTATCTTATCACAAAAGCGTATACACAGAGTTTCTATAAGTCAAAAGTGTGTATACGCAGGTCGATCTTAACACAGAAGTGTATACACATAGTTTCTGTAAGGAAAAAGGGTGTACACGCAGGTTGATCTTAATACTGAAGCGTATGCACACAGGTTTCTGAATATTGAAGTAGCGTACATCTATTAATTTATGTTCTAGCTTCTTCTGTTGATTATTGCAATGATCTGGGTTCAGAATTGGTGTGTGATTACTGTTACTATGATCTAGGTACAATTGTTAGAAAAGTGTTTATTTTGATTCAGTTTTGATTGGTGAAAAGGTGATTGGTTGATGTAGAAATTCTTGATGTTTGATTAATGCTATTTGTGGATCCAGTCTAAAAATTTATGAAACGTGGTCCCTGGAAGAAAGAGAAGGTTGTATCCTTCTGCAGGTAGCAGCGTGCATACTAGTATCTCAACTAGTACAAGAACTAAGGGGGTTGTAGCTCCCTTCCAGGAGAAGCTGGAAAATGAGAGAGGGTTGTAGCTCTTTGCAGGTAGCAGCCTGCATACTGGTAAAGGACTGCACTAGTACAAAATCATTGTAAAAAGAAGTTTCTAATTAAAAGAAGATAGAGACGAGTTGCAGCAGGTGGTTTTCACCCACGTTGCGTTTCCACCTTATATCTTGTGTTCTTGTGAGTGGTTGTCTTCTACTCCGTTTTTTTGTTCTTGGTAACTGTTTATATGATTTTGTTGCATAAATTAATGATCAACATCTGTAGAATAAAGTAAATTATAAATCTGCATAGTATACACAGGTTTCCTTATCAGTAGTTGCGTATATATGCGGGTTCATCTAATTGAAGTAGCGTATATGTTCTGAGTTTGAAAAAGAAATTAATTGACCAGATAATACTGATTCACCCCCCCCTCTGAGTATTATTTCCAACACATTTTGTGCCCTAAATCTCTTGATTTTCTAGTGGCTACTATGGGATATCTAGGGTACCGTTTCACGAACCGTCTCCAACAAGTAAGAGCCCCATCCCTTCTCTTGCATTTTATCACTCTTTATGCATTTTAAATGGTAATTTTGATACTAGAAATTAGGATTTCAAAAATTTATGGTGTCAGTGACCATTGCGGGTATGGTCATCAGACCCGTGATGGTCACTCATAAGCCTAAAGGCTCAAGCGATGCCATCACACTATTTGTAAAAATAGGCACGATGGCGTCAAGGGCAGTTTTTTTAGAAATAAAACTCTCTTTTAAGTTGTCCCATGAAAAAGGAAATAACAAGTGTTGAATGTTGTCTTGGAGGAGAATATGGCCTTGGAGTGTAAATAAAGAGGCCATGAGGCTGAAGACCATCAAGCAACTCAAGATCCTGAATGCATAAATGCTCTGAGAACTTGTGGGCTACCAAAATTATTTAGGAACACAGGGTTAAGGGCTCAGATGGAATTGCTACCTTATCTGATCAGTCTCTGGGATGTCGATTGAGAGATATTCATCACAAAAGGCTAGTAAATAGAATTGGAGGAGATGGATATCTACATCTTCATGAGATTGTCCTGACGAGGGGAAGCAGTTCAACTCTTTGGATCTCGCCAAGGAGGTGAGAGTACTAGGGGTTTAGTTTAGAGGTATTTTCCTAGTGCCGAAATAACCAATGGAGGTAAGGTGAATATAAAGAAAATCACCAACAACCTTGCATGAGGCTTAAAAATCCCATTTCCAATAGGCCATCACATGTTTGAACCCCACCATCTTCAAATGTTGTGGAGGCCTTTTGGTAAACATGAAATGAAAGATGACTAAGGGGAAGCATGGACACCTGAAGCAATTTGGGTTCAGTTCTATACTGGTCACCCTCTTTTTGGAGTGAGTGCCCCTATTCTGGTATCAGTGGGAAGAGGTTCCACATCCTACCCCTTGAGATTCGAGACTCGTGAGATGGAGTTAGCTCATGCCTCGAGGAGGCATGGGTCAACATATGCATTATCCACCACTATTCTTCACTTGGCCATAATGCCAACTGCTTGTGGTAGATGACTATGCTTATGCTGGCATAGATTTTAGGTGGGATCTAGATCTACCTCTTCCACTAGGCGAGTAGTGAACTGATGGAGGTAAAAACTTGTTTTTTGGATTTTTTCAAGTTTTATAGTTTTTATATAAAAGTGTAAAATGAAACTCAACTTGTGATAAATATGTAAATGTGGGACCAGAGAGACCACGAGGCATTTTGCCAATAGCACGACGAGTTGCATAGTAGACAGTGGGTGCAGAATACGAGGAAGTGGCAAACCCCTTAGCTGAGATGGAGCATAATCTAGAGGCAATAACTTGTGGAGTCCCAAAGTACGCCACTATTGATGGTGTTCCACTGCATTAGCAGAGACAAACAGTGGGAGTATCCGCGAGACTGCATTGGCTTTTAGGTCAAGTGATCAAGGTGGTCTTCTGTTATCATGAGCACCATATAGTTTGATAGTTTATCTAGTCTTTTACACATTTTGTAGGCTTTGAAAGCCAAGTGTTCCAAAACACTCTATTTTTTGATATTTTGATGTAAAAACTCTAGAAGACGTGATGTGTGTTGTGTGTGTGTGTATGTATATATATATATATATATATATATATATATATATATATATATATATATATATATATATATGTATATATGCATGTTTTATTTCTACTTATGTGTTCAAAATATGATTCAGTTTTATAAATAATGCAAATGCCTATCAAGAACAAAATTTGCTAATGCATCGGTTAATGTATTTTAATTACGTGGAATATGTTGATATGTAATGTAATCAAAAGTTATTTCCAACAATCTAACATGTAGATACATGCGCAATATTTGTGGATTTCTCACTGAGTAATGATTTTTTAATTGTAACATAATGAGCTATGAATCCAGCTTTACAACTAAATCCCTAATTCCAAGAACAACTACTTTTAACAAGAGTTCAATAACTGCACTATATTTAGCAATATTATTAGTTGTTCAACCAAGGGAAATACCTTGTAAGTTATTCTACTCACCATTAAGTTCATACAGTACCCATGACGTGGAAGACAGATTCTGTGTTCTACAATAAGCACCATTAGCGAAACCGACGTAATGGCTTGTTGACATCTACAAACCGAGTGGAACACAGGGTAAGAAGAAAAACACATATTTGCAAAGAAATTGAACACACAAAAAACACACACTAATTAATTAACACACTGATGTACAAAATTTATTACACGAATTTCACACATAATACTTTAGATGTAGTCTATTTCTAGACTTGAGCAATCAATAAGCAAAGAATAAAACTGGAGCTTCACCGTTGACATGATGTGTAAGCATTACTCAGCCAAATAATAGAAAAAAACTCATAAAAGGTTATGCCCGCATGCCCCTTAGGCGAGTAAGGGTTACAAGTCATAAGATGAAAACCCCATTGCGATAATGGGAAAACTGTAGAGACTCGGTGAAACATTATCGTAAAAGGAGGTAATAAAAACTAAACTCATTACAAGGAAAGGATGCCCTTAGTTGAAATATTTTGACCATTTCAGGGTGTACTGAAATTCCAATGGATAGAGTTGTAGTGACGTTCCCCATATTACCCTCCTATAAGACTTCATGAACTAGGACAAGTGTATGAAGTGGAGGTGTAGGATAATGAGAAACAAACACTTCAAGAGAGGAAGGAATATCATCGAGGCTTGGAAGCAAATAAGAATAATGATGTAGATCGTTCCATGGAGTTTCATCCAGATACATGACCTTAACGATACTGTCATCGGTGGGGAATGTCTCATTCAAAGGATCCGGAGAATCCCAAGAGCCAAGCCAAGGAGATGGCACGTAAGTGTCTAGGTTCATACTTAAAACATTATGACTTTCTAAAGTGGCAATCGAAGCCAAGACAATTTCTTGATAACTTATCTCTAATGGAACTAAAGGCATGACATCGCCAAATGAATCAATTTGATCTATAGTAGGGATAATACAAGGATCTATAGAGACTAAGATTATATTGATCGAGTGAACATTCAGAGGTGGGAGAGTAAAATTACCCATTAAAGCAGAGCCTTTAAAGACACCTCCCCCCATGCTCTCATAAGGAATCTCAATATTACCCACATAAGGAACATTGTCATTTGATTAACCATAAGAAAAGAAGGAAAGTTGATCATCCGTGATAACTTTTCCTTCATGAGGAAAATGAAGTATGCGGAATAAAGAAGATGCTACACAAAACATGGCGCGAGCCTAGCTTCACCAGAGAAGAAGGTTGTAATTGCAATTTGAATCTACAACTTCTACTTCTAATTCAATAGTCTTTCCTTCTAATGTAATCGACAAGTTTGTGAGAATACTATATGGACATGAACCTATGCCATCAAAGGCTTCCAAAGTGTTAGGAGACTAGTTAAGAGAAGAAGACTCGGATTTCCAACATGAAATTGACATGATGTAGGTAGAGGCACCTTCATCAATAACAATTCAATGAATCGACTTCCCTTTGATAAGAACCTATATCATAAATGAAATCTAATGCGGACGATGAGGCATGTGGTTCTCTAGATCGAAAGTAATCGGACTCAATTAAGAAGGATCAATAACACCTATGGCAGAAAACAATGATTTCCATTATGTTGGGCAGGATTGGAGAATCTCCAAAGTAGGCATCGCCGAAGGGGCCTAAGCTAAATCCTCAATAATATTCTAATGTTGCGCAGCTCTAGCATTTAGATTAAAAGGTGACTTCTGAAGAACACCTTTGGGAGGTAGTTAGATGACAAACTCAGTATTAGGGTGCTCGATATGGACTGAACGAAAACTAGATGGAGTAGAAGTAGAAGGAACATCAGTAGCTTCTTTATCCATCATTTGCTTAGGTGTTATTTGATAGTCCTTAGTTTGAGTAGTGATCGAGATAGGTGATGAACCTTGCATCATGAACAATTGAGAACATGAGGAAGCAAAGGACTAAGGTTGGTCTACGAACTTCAACTGTTGTGATGTAAAGGGTCCTTTTAAGACAACCGACATCCCTTTTAGCAAGCGACTAAGTTTGTATCATCAAGGACAATCCTTAGTGTAATGATCGTCCTCACAGATGAGCCAAGGATACTCCGGCTTTCTTCGAGAAGCATCATTAGGATATAATTTAGGAGGGTCCTATTTATAGGCATCGACTTTGGCCATAAATTTTCCCTTCTTTTTAACTTTAGAGGCCTTATCTGCTACAGTAGACCAGACAACATGTACCTCAGAGGTTTTACTAGGACTAGATGAATTTTTGGACGCATTATTGGAACTAGTGTTCGAGATAGATTTATGCTTCGAGGAAGCCTTTGCGGAAGCCTAAGATACGAAACCAATCAAACCGTCAATAGGTGGTATATCCAGAGATCTTGATGCTATCATATCTAATGATGGTCTCGGAGAATCATATAACATCTCATACAATGTGCTAGAATGCAAATAGACCAAGTCTAAATATTGGGCATGGGTGTTAGCTTTCTCTTCAGTAACACATTCACCCATAGCTATGTGCTTAGCAATTTTGTTGATGAATGATTTTGTGAACCATTTTGTCAACAACTCTATCAAAATTGATGAGGAGACACCTACATCTCCATTCATGGATATGATCAGAAATATGGGTCATGGTGTCTTTCTTGAGGGACATAAGAAAATGAGTTCCAGTTTCATATCGAACAGGTAATTGGAAATGAGTGAGGAAATCCATAGCGAGAGAGTTGAAGTCATCGTAGGTACTTCGAGGAAATTCGATGTACCATTTAGCAGCGGCACCTATGAGAGTTCTCTAAAAGATTCGAATACAAATAGAATCATTGATATAGGAATTGGAGGACCACTAGAGGTGATATGTCATGTGGGCTTGCAGATCATCCTTAGATTTTCCCTCAAATTTGGGGCAATCACTCGGAAATTTCGTTAGAACTGGAGGCCAGTAGGGTGAATTAAGAATGGGATCATTAGTGAGCCTCAAGACATTGGGCAGCTCCAGCATAGCCAAAAAAGGCAATTGTGTGTTAAACGACATAGAAGGTCTTTGAGGAGACCTAAACTTTAAATTCCAACCTTACTGGTAAGGATGTTTCCCCCACAGTGCAGGATTTTGTCCATATGGAACCTTATTTTTTCTGCACTAAGGGTTACCTTGACCGTAAGGTGGATTTGGTCCAGGGTAGACTTGAGATTTTCCTACCATAAGTCATTGATAAGCATTGTAAGAAGCATATGGATTATAAGGTTGATGAAACTTTTGACCCTGGACATAAGGTGATTGACCCTGCTACGGCAAGGGTTGACCTTGGCCTTACAAAGGTTGACCTTTCTGATACACATATAAATCTTCTTGTTTCCAAGGCTGACCTTGTTGTTGCAAAGGTTGACTTTGTTGCTGTAAAGGTTGAATTTGCTGCTAGAATGGTTTGCCTTGCGACGAAAAATGTTGGGAGGACTACTGAACAAGTTGAGTCTGCAGATACAAAGGTTGCTACAACTACGAAAAAGGTTTTCCCTGCTATTGTAAGAGTTTTCCTTGATAGATATAATACTTTTGTGATCCATAATGTAGATATTAGTTTTTATGAATAATCACATCGCTAGGATTTGGTCGACGTTTCGAACCAACTAATGTGGTTCATCCTCAGGACAAGGATGAACCACATTAGTTGGTTCGAAACATCGACCAAATCCTAACAATGTGATTATTCCGAAATACTGATATCTAAGTTGTCCTTGTTGTTGTAATGCTTGCCCCTGTTACTGCAAACATTACCCTTCCTACTATGAAGGTTGCCATTGCTGCTGCAAAGGTTGTCCTTGTTGCTGCATGGGTAGCTGGGCAGTTCTTGGGGTTATACACTAAGGGTATTGATAGTTCCTTAATTGAATCCAGCCATATCCATCAGGAATAGTAGATTGATCACGCTGAACATAAGGTCCAACTTGAGGAACGTAAGATAGATTAACCAAGGCTTGCGAACCATATGGGACATAAGCCGGTTGGAATGGAACATGAGCCATATAAGGCTATTGATATTGGACATTACCTAACCTGGATGGACCAACGAGGTTAGGAATATCACCATAATAAGGTTGATTAACTCCAACCATGTGAGTTTGTAATCCACTCACATTGGTTTCGCCTCACATAAGAGGAGTATTCGAATATTTCCCCCTAGGCGATGACACATTTTGTCCAATTGATGGAGGGGTAGAGGAACTTACTAAGACTTGACCTAAGAGAGTTAGTTGAGCTAGAAGAGTCTGTTGAAACAATGAGATAGGTTGTGATGGAATGGTAGATTGATCAGGAATTGAGGTGACTGCAGTTTGTACATTAGTTCAAGAGGTCATGTTCAGAAAGAATAGACATGATGTAGGCATATAATTAGAAGACCAGAAGGGGTTTTGATACAATGACGAGGAACTAGAAGTACCCGAGACTAACTGAGCTAAAGTGGTATAACCATGTGGCAACATGGGTCCACTAGTTTTAGGATAAGTGAGAGATGGGACACTTCCCATATAAGAAAAGCCTTATGGAGGGAATTTATATCCATTCTCATCATCCACGTCAGGAGTATTAGTAGCGGAAACTTCCAAATGACCTGGAGAGGAGACTGGAATTTCACCTTCTGACTCCACAGATGGAAACAATTACTGACGAGAAGCCTGAGATGTACAAGGAGATAACTCCAAAGGAATACTAGGCTGGTAATATGGATTGTAAGGATGCTGAGGAGATATCACAACAAGATCGAATAATGGATTCAACGGATGAACTACAAGTGCTTATGGACTTTCAAGAGTCTGCGGGCTCTCAGGGGTCTGAATAGCATTATTAGGGGAATCTAGATGAGATTCTTGAGGTGACTAGGAATCTGATGGAGGTAGACAAGAAGAGAAAAGTTGGATGCTCAGAATAATTTCAAGTTCAAAACATTGATCCTCAATAGACTGACGAAGTTCCAGATGAACTCCTTAGGAGGACCCTTCGGTATTAGACAATGAAGGGGAACCATTAGATGCACTCAATGGTTTAGCGACAATGACTTTCTCTCAATAGCAAAAAGTGAAAGGGAATTCATTTAGGGCTTTTAACAATCTTGAAATTAATAGCGAATTACTCAATTTTTGTCTAAGAAGAAATTACTTGGGTTTGACATGTTTATCATAGGAAATTATTTTTAGAAACAAAAGCATTTCCTTTTCATCTTTTAAGAGTCAAGAAAAGGGTGAAAAGGTGACTCTAGTCACTTTCGATAGTTTTTTGGTCTTGAAAGGACAAGTTGCTCGATCATCTTTTCAAATTTAAAGAGTCAGAAAAGATCAAAATGACTGCTTAGGTGAATCTAGGTAAAAGGAGTACCAAGTAACCGTGAACTTCAATATACACCTCAGCAAATAAATTTAACAAGGACTTGATGTACGTGCAGGCAATCTCCTCGAATGTTGTGTTCAGTCTATCATGTTTACAGGGTGGTAGACTCGACTTCCTACGGATAAAGGTTTGGAACCTATGGGGGTCTCCCTTTATATACATGATGGTATAGGGAGCACAAGTTCGTGCTAGCATTATCTAATGCCGAAGAGAATGACAAATGATAAGTTTTAAAGACGTCATAACACACCTCTAGCCTATACCACTAAATGTGAACGTTAATGTTTCAAATTCTCCTTATATTAATTCATAGATTTTAAACTTCACCTTGGAATTATGTTTCAATTTCAAGGCCTTAACGATGTTACCTGTTCCTAAAATCAAAACTAGATGATGAAATGAAATCCTTCAATTCGATGAAATATCTATGTAGGGAAGAATATTAATCAAACCATGCATCAAACTAAATGAAAAATGGCATCCATGAGAATATTCATATGATAAGCAAATGTGATGCCAAAACAAACCTTAAAGAAGAATTTCCTTAAGATATAATGATGATTTTCTCTTTCTTCGAAATGCAACTATCGTAATATAGTGAAAAAGTAAAAGAGAATTCAAGCAAGACAACAAATATGAAAATCTCTTTCACATCAATGATTTTAATGCAACACAAAATGCTTCAAAAACTAGGAATTGAATAACACTTTCACTTTCACTTTTCGAAATGCAAAATGCATAGAAAACACTCGTTTCACAAAAAGAACTTTAGAAACTTCCACATTATCTACGAAGGATGTCTGAACACACAAAGACTCTTCGATACAGGTAATTGATCTCTGATAACTGATGAAAAGACCAACGAGTGGACAAAGGTTGACCTAGAAGACCTAGAGACCCTAAAAGGTTAATCAAACTCCAAGAAATCTCAAACCAAGTTAAAAGGTGATTGGAATTAGACAAAAAGAAAGTCAACCAGGATCATACCGGTAAATCACTAGGAGAAGGAAAACAGAGTTGAAAATAAGAAAAGAAACTCTAATTTTCTTAATTTTCTGCAATCATCGCACTTGTTAGGAGTAAAGTAGCAATCATTGCTATTATAACAAAATCGAGATGTCATTGTGATTGTTAAGGTCAAACCCATGATGGTCTAGAAAAACAGAAAAGAAACTCAAAATCTTCAAGAACAACTGAAATCAACAACCTTCAAGCATCTACCAAACAATGAAGTTTAAAAATGAATGGTTGATCAAACTTGTCAAAAGACAAGGTGAAGGAATGGAAGGAAAGGATCATAGGCTCCCCAGTGGAGTTGTCATTTTGTTGGCAAGGGTAATCCTCTCTATGGACAGAGATGATCCCTCTAGCCCAATGAGTGGGTCTAGCAACTAAAATGGCAAACAACTAGACATATTCCTAGATTATAATTGAAAAGTAGAACGAGAGAGATAACCTACCTCGTTCTAATGTTATTCTGATTTCTTTTATTGAGAGCCTCAAACCACTTGTGTCTCAAAATTTTTCCTGCTTCGCTCAACGCTTATGTAGCTAAACAAGTGGTTAAGAGGCAACAAAGCATGCCAAAACCAATAGAAAATCCAACAATAACCTACTTAGATGATCAAAGAATGCCCAGCTAATACGTACATGAACATATATATATTTTGGGAAGATGAACCAGTATTTGTATATTATTTAAAGAATAAAGGAAAGATTACAACCATAACCTTGATGTTGAAAGGCTCTCCTTGAGTGGTAATCCAAGTCCAAGCCAAGAAACTCTCCAAACACTCCTCAAAGTCTAATGAATATCCTCTAAGCATAAGGGCAGCATAGCGGTGCAAATGGACATAGACCAACCATTTGGGAATGGGAGAGGAGGAATTTATAGGTTGGGAGAGGGAGTTAGGACTCCTACATAGATAGGATTAGGCCCACATCTCAAGGAGGTAGCTCATAGGGATGAGACCAAGGGGTCAAATTAGGAGGATTCAACCTCATTTATGCATAACCACCTCCAACTTGCTGCTTTGGAAGCTTCTACATCACGAAGCTTCCCATCCTTTTTGGGAAAATTCCGTTTTTGATACCATCACATGTATGCAAGTGAACAAAGTGATGCCATTGCTATCTTAACAAGGTGCAATAGGTGACCATCACGGTTTTGAGCGTCATAAGAGCGATGACCCTCATTTTAGGGTTTTAACAACAATTTCTTGTGGGAAAGCTCTAGATATTTTCCAGGAAAAGTTAAAGGAGGGATCTAAACTATATACATGGATTAGTATACTATATAATGATCATCTTTTGGGCACTTCGGGGTATGTCATAGGGAAGTGCAGGAGGCGTGACAAAATATTGTGTAACAAAGAGTTTCCTAGTCATTTATGTACCTGTGACATAGGTTTACATAAAGTAAGTCCAATAGAAGAATGCCAATAAATTAACCTAAAATAACAAGACACAGGGGTCCTTATATAGAGAGTTTTAGCTAGATTTTACAAGAAAACCTTGAAATGGAATCAAAGAAGATAAATTAAAAATTCTACCCAAAAATAGCTTTGTGGCTCACAAACCTAGGGACAAAAGGGTTATAGTTAGTATTATAACTACAAGAACCAAAGGAGACGACAATTTTTTGAAAACATTAAGAACTTGGTTAGGTAAGACAAATAAACAAAATAACCAAAATTATAACCAAAAGGGGAAAGAGTCTTACCTGAGAAGAGAAGAAGACCCTCAGATGGAGCTCAAGCTAGTCATATAAAGGTAAAAACCCAAAAAACATTTACGAACCCCTGTAGAAATAATATATAGAAGCATAACCCCTCCAGTAAATAAGTAGGGTGTAAAAGCCCATTAACTATGCAAAAAATCAGAGTGTAAAAAGAAAAAATGATAGCACGAGTAAAAGTCGCAACAACTGAACTTGAAGGAAGTCGAAAAACCTTACCACTAAAGACACATAAAAATAATTATGGGTAGGGGGTAAAAAGGTGTAATAACTCTAAAAACCATAATGTTAAAAACCTCAATAGTAACTAATTTCTTAAAGAGATTGTAACTAGTGTTACTACCAACTTTAATCTAGAAAAGAGGATGATCAAAGCCACAATCCGACCCCAATATTGTGTGTTTATCTACCCATGAAGAATGAACTACCTTGTGAAGTATCAAGGGAAAGGATATAGCCTAAGTGGAAGGGAAATAGCCACCTTATTGTGCATTGTAATGTTAAGTCATGTCAAGTGTAAGTTAAGTGTTAATAGTGGATGTAACAATCTTAGAGTCGGTGAAGAGTCATGAGGTTAGTTTAATAGTCACAAAGGGGAATGTTAAGGGCCACCCAATCCTTTGATATAAATAGTCCCTCATAACTCATTGTATAGGCTTTTGGTTAGCCAAGCTTCCGATAAGACTATCTTGGAGAGAGCTTGGACAATATTGTAATGCGCCTTGGATTCTCTACTGCACGAAGCTAGTACATCTCTTTGGAGGAGCAGGTGAATGTGGTTGTAACGTTCCACTATTGGTGCTAGCGGGTTTACATGGATGTATTGTATGATTGAAGCTTACACTTATTTATATAATAAGAGCCAACATGTTTTCATGCATATGTCGTTATTGTAGGTGGACTATTCCAATTGCTTTAGCAATGTATGTTGTTTAACTTACATAGTTGTGTATGAATTGTTTTGTATGCAATTATATGAATCTTGTTGCAGATGTGCTATTGGTTTAACTATCACTTTGCATTTATGGCTAAGCTACTTTCTAGCTTGTGAAGTATCTTTGCTCGTGTGTTCCCTTCCTAGTTGAGTACCATTATAGGTTTCCAAGGGGCATACTCATCTCACTACCCATGTGTTAGAACCTCTCATACACCTTCCTTGAATCACTACAGGGGTCACACCCTTGCTAATGACAGAGTTATCTTAATTGCCTCTGTGCGGCATTATGGTCAAAGAATTGCTTTAACACCCACTACTGGGAATCCTACACCAAACAGTCTAAGGTCTAATTGGGACTTCTTACCGAGGATATCCCCTTGACATGTTGGTGGGTCCAGCACCATCAACATTTCTAGTGCTAGAAGATGGGCTATATGACAAGATCTGTCCTCTCATCCAGTTTTGAAGCTTTGCATACCTTTCATGGCTTCTTACACTCTTCTCCCTCGACGATGATTTCGAATCGTGAATATGTCTCCATCACAGGGGAGTTTTTAGATCTCTTGTCCACTTAAACGTATGATAGTGAAGGCAAAGTGGCCTAGCCTAAGTACTTACATGAATTTATTTCCATGCTTCATGAGAAAGATGAGTGTTCTAATAACCATGCCAGCTTGTTGCTTGCACACACACTTCACGAATCTCAATGTCGATGTCTGTTCAACCTACCCGTTGACAACATGCGCTCACTTGAGCACTTTTGTGATCTTATTGAAGACACTTTCTATCACTTTGATCTAGACCATCTTAACCAAAAACGGTTACAGCAATGGAAGGCTCCACATGAATTAGTTATTGATTTTTGGTAGTGCTTCCATGACTTGTAGTTCCAAACTGTAAGGAGCCAAATTAAATTTTCCTATCTTTGGCATTGGTTTGAGTATTGCCTTAAGAAATCTTCTCATCCCAAGAAGAAGCTTGATATCAAGCCTCGCTCAAAATCCTTTAGTGAGGGAGCTGCGCAATCTCATGTGGATGTGGTCACTATCTCAAATGACTATTTGCCTTCCTATCATTCAACAGTTCCACCACTGCTAAGTGATATTGAAGATCATGCTCACACACTTGTTCATATTTCACATCATCCCAACATCACTTCACTCAATTTTCACTCAGATTTGGTTGTGATTCCTTCGAGTTCTCATATGCATTATGTTCTATGACCTCTGTCTTCACACTCGAGTGTTCCTCCGGATGGAACTGTCTTGTGTTCATCCATTCTGGACTCTTCAATTGTTCTAAACGAGGAACAACCTATTGACAGAGTTGGTGTTGCACAACCAACATGCACTGTCATTCATGAAGAGTATGATTCGGATCTTGAGCACCAGCTCTTGGCGAAGGATAACTCCCTTCTGTCTGAGCCCCCTCTGTTCTTTCCTGACATCTTCAGTGAACATGCCATCCATGATTTTGCATGTGTGTCCTCATCCACGAATGCACCCATTGTTGATCACTTGCAGGACTGATCGGATGTTGGTCCATCATTTGACAATGGAGAGGATAATCTATTAATTGAAAATCCACTTAATATTTCATCTGTATTTTCTGGAAACACAAAGGATGAGTTTGTCCACTTTTCAACTACCCCTCTGTTTGATTCATCTGATCATGAGGATGTTGATGAAATCACTGGTTCTTCTGGTCATGGCAGTCATGATCCATTTGTTTCTGTATTTGATCAGGATCATGACTCTATCATAGTTGATCTTTTGAAGCCACCGGTTTATGATTATCTATCTAATGCTGAAGTTGAAACACCCAAGACTATTGAGGCATTTCATCCCGAGCTGATGGTTATGTTAGGGCCTTGCTCTCTTGGGGTTAGTCTCACTTCTGGTCAGGAAACTATTCAATAACCTAAGGCTCCTCATCACTCATCTATATGCATTGAAGATCCATGTCACACATAGATCATACTTCCTCCACTTGAACAACACGATCCCATCGCTCATGCATTGGAGGAATATTTCAAGAACTCGTTCACAACGCAAGTTATATTTGTTTCTTTCATTTGCTTGCATGTCTCAGTCAAGACTGTGCTTATGCTTCAAATTTGCATTCAGTGTCACACAACACCATGATAAGTCTAGGACTACTCATCATGCACTTGCACTCAATTATGTCTTGTGGGCATTGTTAAACATGAAGTGTGGTTGTCTTCATTATTATATCTTTCTTGCTTGCTAGTTTGCACAACTGGGATGCTTGTGGACCGAGCCTTCACCAATGTGGGTCAACCAATGCGTCGGTGGCTACATTGAAAATATCTCTTCACATGATTAGGCCCATGCACCATTGGTTTAGGAGTAGGAGTAGTGTTTTCTTTCAGTTGTTTGCTTGCATGATTGTTTGCTTACCCACATTGTTTGCTTGTTTGTCTTCTTGCTTGTTTGCTTACTCTATTTTCTTTCACTTTCGCTTCCACTCTTTCTTTTCTTTGTTGTTTGTTATTTCACTTGTTTCATTCGTATAGTTTTCTTGTTTCATTTGTAGGTTAGTTTTGCATGAAAACATGTATGAATCTTGAAATGAGATGGGTGAAGTAAAAGAGGGCTTGTACAACTATCACTACTTGGTTATCTGTCATCTTGCCTCCATATGAAGAACTTGTTACTTTTAGTCCATGATACATTGATGGAAAATACATACTGTTCGAAGTGAACCTTGGTGAAAACACAATGCTTGCACGTTAATTAGTGTCACCTTCTCTAGTCGGTTTTTTTTGGGTTAACCCTTCTCATCTCAGTTAGGTAGAGTTAGGTGAGGGGGAAATCCTTAACAAGAAGGTAAGAGATATAATAAACTACTTCTCTGCTGGAACAACCTCTTCTACTCTCAATAAGTCGATATCCCTCTTCTGCCTCTAAAATGAATAAGTTCTATGCATGTAGGAAAAAATGAAAAAAATGAAAAGTCAAAAAATAATTCAAAATGAAAAATGAATAAGGCGAAAGAAGAGAAAGGCTTCCTGCGTAGGGAGGTGATGCAAGTTACTCCACTGGGGTACTTACCATGTTTCATTGGTAGCAGATCCATGCTCATGTTCCCATGTGACTCCGTCTAGGTACAGTCTGTAGAAATTTTGAATAATTTAACACATATTCAATGGAGATTATCCTGATCATGTACTATTGCGGAAAACATACACAATACATAAGCTCCTCTACGTTGATCATCAATATAGCAGCATCAATAACAATAAAACATCAAGCGCATTCACACATTAACACAGTATGTATCCTGGGGAAAGCATCTCGCTAAAAACCCCAACTATCTGTATATTAATGATTGAGTCATGTAACATTACACAGCATAATACTTCTCACAAGTATCTCCACCTCTGTTACAAACAATACAGCTCAGATCTGAATCAATCACTGGCTCAAATCTCTTCCACTGCTTGCCTGCCTCCACTGCGCAATCCTGCAAGAGAATACTGATGAATGAATGAAGCAAACTTGTATTTCCTTGGCTGAACCACGCAATCCTCATTGGAAATACTCAATCCCACTGATTGTGCAAATCATCATGCACAGCTATAGTCACAACTGATAGCAATCTGATCCTCTAACACCTGTCCCTGCTGAACTGAACATGCACTGACATGCAACTGAGTAACTGATGTATTCATTAGTTGTATTATGAGTTAATAACTTGTGAATTAATTAATAACTAATTCACCCAACTCATCTCTAGTCTATTTGCCAGTTAGACTAAATACAACCAGTTTAACAAAGCTAAACTTAACACAACTCCATCAACTGCACCTCCAGTCCACTAAACTCAACTCACTTGAGTTCTAACTGAAGTCCTGCATGCAAATATTAGTCATCCCATAGGTAACCACGTATTCCTTCTGGGATCTGCATGTACCACATCCGTAGCTCATCCTGAAGTGCTCCAAGAGAATAAGACAAAGTTTATAGTCTAAATATTATTATGAGCTAATAATATTTGACTGTTCTATATTTTGACTGAGCAGTCACTCCGGTGTGATCTAAAAATAGAAGTCCATCTATTTTTCCCAACTTGATCAATTATGCATAAACAACAACCTGCAATCCATAGACATGATCCATATGTCTAAAAATAGACTTGCGCCAAAAATGGCCTGCGGGCCCACTTAGTGAAGGCGACTCTTTTCAATAAGCTCCATCATCTTGTTGCAATCTCAAAACTCCCTCTCGACAAGATATGGATTATCAGCAACCCCTATCCTACCTCGGTGGTACTCGAATTTGCTCCTGGTGAGAGCCTTCGTCAGAATATCAGCATCCTGATCCTCCGTTGGAATGTACGAAAGTAACACGATCCTCCGCTACACACAATCTCTGATATGATGGTACCTAATGTCAATATGTTTAGATCTATCATGAAATACAGGATTAGCCGAGAGTTTAATGCAACTCTATTTATCACAGTAAATCACAGTAGGA